>APFE031020526.1:0-110229 GCA_000404065.3 Pinus taeda
ATTTAAACAATTTGAATAGTAAAATCTAGCTGTTTCTTAGTCAATTTTAACCGTTTATTATGTTTGACCTAATATAACCCATTTTTAGGTAAACCTAGCCTTTGGAAGATCTTATCTCCCTATTTAATATATAGCCATGATCGGATTCTTCAACTTGTCCGGACGATGAACCACACTCTTTGGTTCGAAACACATCGACAAATGTATTATCATGTGATTTACTCCAAAAAAAAATTCATAAAATTCATAGTAGTTTCAAAAATAAACCTACTCTCTATAATTACAATTTTTCAAATATTTTAAAAATGAAAAAACTTTAAAGCCCCTACAGTTCCAGAAATTGCCTAAAATAAAAACAACTAATCCTTAAATTTAACATACAACATACAGTTAAGAAATTGAAGACTGCATAATCAATTCATCAGAGAGTGCTTTTCCTTTTCTGTCACGACCCAGTAAAAAAAAATTATAAGCTATAAATACAATCATTTGAATATTCCAAGTTTATTTCATTCATGATGTGTTGCAACCAAATGCAATCTATAGTTTTTTAATGTGATTTAATCCTACATCCATCTATGTTCGCGTAATCCCTATATTTATAGAGGTGGCAGACCCAACCTTTAATGTAGACAAGGTGTGAGTTCGATCTACACCGTCTGTCAACATGGGAATCCAGGTTACATAATCATGACCATCAATATATCTGTAGCTATTGTTAATGGTTGGAGTTTCTATGTTAACACCTGCACTACCACTATACGTGGTATGTGCAGCTCTGTCTGTTTTCTGCTATAGCCTCGGGATCCCTCCTGGATCAGCGGTGCTAGAGCTGGCCTGGTGATCCAACAGTCGTTGAGGACTCGATCCTTGTACACACCACTTGGTCCGAATTCAGAACTTCATTCTACTGCCATTATGTTTGATCCACCGCTAGGTTGCTGCTCTCGTCCATGCCCTGTTCTGCTTCTTGAATCAGGCTTTTGCGGTGGTAATGGGAGGTTCTCAGCATGCCTTACCCTAGTCTTCATTCTCTAACTCTGTCACTCATAATACTTACTCTGTATTGACTATATAAATCCAAATCTTCTTCCGCAAAAGTGGTTGAGATTTCCTCATGCATTCAGGGTTTTTACTACTTCTTTTTCCATTAATCCTCAGTTTGTTTGGGTGTCTAACTTAATATTTGTGGTTACTTGCAAGTTCCCCTCGGCTCTATCATTGAGCTTGGCACTAGTCGATCCACAGTTCTCTAGAAATTAGCTCCGAATTCCGGCGGGTATGAGGGCTTTTCGCCTGGTTATGGTTTTCAAATGAATGTTCTATTAATATTCTTGTGAATGGGCTTATTTTGGAGTTTAATGCTATTTCTTCCATTGTATTTAAGATTCTTGTGGGAGGGGCTTAATTCAAAGTTTAGTGCTCTTCCTACAATGTATTACTCGGGTTTTAGCTCACCCGTCGAAACTCTGTTTTCATGTACCATGTACATATTTTTGTAAGGGATTTAGCTTCGAGGGTTTCACTTCTGAAGCCGAATGAGCTGCACTGGCTTATTTGTAAATTTCTTTTAACTGGGTTGCAGCTTGTCCATTTCCTTTAGTTTGTGTTTCATTATAAATACTGGAAGTCATGTGCTAATTACATTTGGTTTATGGGATGATTATACATGTTCTGTACATTAGAATGTCTTCCTTTTGGTTTGTGACTACTGTAAGCTTTATACTATTCTCCAAATGTGTTTATCATGTATTTTGTTTACCCAACAATGTTCTTCTACATATACTACCGCAGAGTTTCAGGCAGTGTCATTATTTGTATAGTTACGAGTTCTGCATTTAATTGTTTACAGGGATTTCCTTAGTTCAATATTCCATAAATTTACTTGCTCGTTCTCCAAAGAGCACTGTTCCTTGACTCATCCTTTTGGTTATAAACCTCCAGCTACATAGTTTATCATATTTATATCCTTACTGTTTAACCTTGTTGATGCAATTTGGCAGTAAAGCCACGGTTGTTGTTTCTCTTTTTCTTTTTGTAATATGACAGAACAATATAGCCATTCAACTTACTTAGATTTTTTGGGCAATAGTGACAGGGGTATTTCTTGTTGTAATATAACAAAAAACGTATAGCCACAAGGCATACTTAAATTTTGGGCAATAATGACAGGGGTATTTCTTGTTGTAATATAACAGAGACAATATAGCCACTATCCATACTTATCCGACAATTTCGCTGATTCGATAACGGATTACCTCCATCGAGGGTTAAATACAAACACGATAATTTGAGGGTTCTGGGCTATCCATGGAATTTAAGACAAACTGTTCATTCAAGGGACTGGGTCGACCCTTAATGCAGGGCTCCCTTACACCATTTAAATGTATTTCAACTTCTACTACAACAAACTTTTAATTCTAGAATGACACCCTACACCTAGAGTTTTGGGTATATAAATTATAAATTTCCCTTCTGCAGTCGGAAAATTTAATTAAAAATGTTAGAGTTATATAGTAATAATTATTTATGGGCCTTCCCTATTCACTAATACATGATTTCCCTTACTTCTACAGTGCTCTACTCTGCGTCCCAATGGGATAAGAGATGGTTTACGTATATACACTTTGTTTCCCTTAATTGTACAATTGCTCGGTTATGATAACCCTCACAACATTATTTTGTTTTTATTCATCGGTTTATCATGGTTTCTTAGTAAGAGTCTCATTTACCCATGTCTCAGTCTTTGATAAATAAACACAACAATGCAACCATATAGTATAGCTTGCTTCATCAATGCTTTTAAATGCTTCTAAAACAGGTCAACCACTTACTGAGTCACTGTAGCTTGCAAAACACTTGAGAAGATGAGATTAACTATATTCATCTGCTTTCAATCTGCCACCCATCCATGAGATTCGTCTTTCGGGACCAGAATCTCGCCCCTCGCTCTCTTGCAGGACCACTTTCCACGGCAAGATATTCACACTTAGTGCCTGGCTATCTAGTCATCACCAGACTTAGCCATTTTTCCTCTTTTTCTTTTCTTTTCTGTCTATCCCAACAGCACATAACCTCTTTTCCTCCCCCCTTTCCCTATTTTCCTCTAGAAGCCCTTCCAGTTAGGGTTGGGAATCACAACAACTGTCTTGCCTCTAACTTCCCCCTTGAGAAGTTGCCAGCTTTTAAAGAAAACATTTCTTAATTTCTTTTAAAAGCCAATATTATTTAAATTCAAACAAATAACAATATCAATAGAGTTTTTAATTTACCACAGTAACGTCAAATATTTACATTTATCTCGGAGCATTACATCTCCCCTTCCTGAAATTAGACATCGTCCCGATGTCTTTCGGCCACAAACAACCCTGGATATGCCTTTTTCATGAGCTCTTCATCTTCCTAGGTAGCCTCATCAGGCCCAAAGTGTTGCCACTACACTTTAACTTGGGTAATAGCTCACTTCCGTAGCATTACTTCTCTGCGGTCGAGGATGTTCAGCGGTTCTACCAAAATTTCTCCTTCCAGTTCAACCTGCAACCTGCAACATCCTATGTCAGTTTTCTTTTAGAAGGAAACATTTCAGCTGATTAACTGGAGATAATTCTCACCTGTATATCTTGCCATCTGATTACTTGTTTAGGATCATAAAAATATTTTTTTAACACGGAAACATGGAAGATGTTATGGACCCATATGTGACTTGGCAAGGTGAGCTGGTAAGCTACTGGCCCAATTCTTGCTAAGACCTGGAAGGGTCCACAAAATCGGGGTACCAATTTAGCGCACCCGCTCCATTGTAATGTGCTCTTTTTTGCTCGAATTCTCACGTATACATGGTCACCAACTTGATATTCTTTAAATTCCTCTTCCAGTTAGCAAAGTTCTTTTGCCTATCCTGAGATTCCTTTAAATTAACTCGCACTTTCTTAACCATTTCTTCCATTTCCTTAAGCATGTCGGGTCCCAACATTAATCTATCCTCCGGCCCGCCCCAAATTGAGGGTGTGCGGCACTTCCACCCATACAATACCTCAAATGGACTCATTTGTAATGATGTATGATAGCCATTATTATATGAAAACTCGACCAAGTGCAAATAATCTTCCCACTTATTCGGTTGCTGCATTACATATGCCCTTAACATGTTCTCCACCATCTGGTTCACCCGTTCTGTTTGTCCATCAGTTTGAGGGTGAAATGATGTGTTGAAATTCAATTGAGTCCCCAATTCTCCAAACAATGTTTTCCAAAAGATCGAGGTGAATTTTACTTCACGGTCTGAAATTATTGTTTTAGGTAATCCATGTAGTCTAAATATGTTCTGCATAAAGATGTGGGAAATCTGCACAGCTCTATAAGTCGATTGCACAGGTATAAAATGTGCCAGTTTACTTAATTTGTCCACCACCACCATGATGGAATCATTATTTCTCCTTGTCTTGGGCAAACCTATTATAAAGTCCATGGAAATGGTTTCCCACTTCCATTCTGGAATAGGTAGTGGTTGTAACAACCCCGCAGGATGTTGATGCTCCGCCTTAATTTGTTGGCACTCCAAACACCATGCCAAGTACTCCACCACATCGTTTTTCATACCTGGCCAATAATACTCCTTCCGGAGCACTGTTATCATTTTCTAATATCTTGGGTGTCCAACATAGTGACTTTTATGAAATTCTTCCAGAATCAAGTTTCTAATGCTGTTTTGATGGGGCACATACAACCTCCCCTGATATTACAACATTCTAGCAGTACCTAAAGCATAACCAAACTATTTTTCCTTGCTGGTGGGGTGTTGTACTTGTTGTTTTATTTGCTGATATATTGTATCTTGCTCTGCTTCCTTCTTAATCATCTCTGCAAAGGGGCTTTTCCATTCGCTGGAAGAAACCTCATATAAACATTGCAATTTCTGACTTAAAGCATTTGCCACCCGGTTCTCTTTCCCTTTCAAATGCTTGATTTTGAAATCAAAACCACCTAGAAAATCCACCCACTGTGCTTGCCAGGCATTTAAGGTGGGATGGCTAAAATAATTAGCTAGACTATGGTGGTCTATCAAAAGTAAAAATTTCCTTCCCAAAAGGTAATGTCGCCACATTTTCAAGGCGTGAATGATGGCTGCCAATTCTAGATCATAAGCGGAATATTTTTGCTCATGCTCTTTTAGTTTCTTGGACTTGTAAGCAATTACCTTCCCTTCTTGCATCAACATGCCTCCTACACCTTCTTTTCTTGCGTCCACACACACCACATAATCATTGCTGGGGTCAGCTATGCTTAGAATGGGTGCGCTGGTGAGCAGATGCTTAAGTTGCTCAAAACTTTTTTGGCATTCTGGGGTCCATCCAAAAGCTCTTCCTTTTTTTTTGTAAGGATGTGATAGGATACGCTACCCTTTAGAATCCTTTTACAAATCGTCTATAATAACTGGCTAATCCCATGAGGGATCTGATGTCTATTACATCCTTTGGTATGGGCCATTCCATTATGGTCTTTATCTTTTTGGGATCCACCGCGATCCCTTCCTTCATGATTATATGGCCCAAATACTGTATTTCTTCCTTTAAGAAGTCGCACTTGCTAAACTTGGCATATAACTGGTGTTCTCAAAGGTTTGCAACACCAATCTTAGGTGCTCCTTGTGCTTTTCCATAGTGCAGGAATATATCAATATATCATCAATAAAGATGAACACAAATATATCCAAATATCGATGAAATATGTTGTTCATTAAACACATAAAAGTTGTGGAGGCATTAGTTAACCCAAAGGGTAGCACCACAAACTCGTAATGTCGATATCTTGTTCTAAAAGCAGTCTTAGCTATGTCTTCCTCCTTGATCCTGATTTGGTGATAACCTGATCGCAAATCGATCTTGGAAAATACTGTTTCTCATTTAACTTGATCAAAACGTTCATCGATCTGGGGTAAGGGATACTTATTTTTTATGGTCAATTTATTCAACTAACGATAATCTATACACATGCAAAGGGTCTCGTCCTTTTTCTTAACAAACAATACTGGAGCTCCCCAAGGAGACACACTATGGTGAAAGTAGTTTTTGTCTAGCAGTTCCTGTAATTGCATTTTTAACTCTGTCAACTCAGGTGTACTCATTGTCTAGGGTGCTCGGGATACCGGTGCTGCCCCTGGTACCAATTTGATAGAAAATTCTATATCTCTCTTAGCTGGAAGTCCGAGAATCTCCTCTAGAAACACATTAGCAAATTCTTGTATGACAGGAATGTTGTCCAAAGTGGATGTTTTATCTTTCGAGTTAGCATAGCCCACTTGGATGGCATAAGTCTAACACCGCGAGAGGAAGTTATTGGCTGAATCTGCACTAATCACTTAATCCCGTGCATCTCCTGCCTTACTCCAAGTTCATCCCTATAATAGATAGTCTTTGTTTTACATTTTACTAGGGACCAGTGTGTTTCTAACCAATCCATACCAATAAGGACATCATATGAACCAAGGGGAAGTACATTCAAATCAGCCTTCACTGACTGTCCTGCTATCTTTAAGGGGCAGTTATCGACCTTAGCAAGTACTCTTCGCTTTGCCGCTATAGCCAACTATACTAACCATGGGTTCTTAAATTTAACAGTTTACAATTTACAATGCTCCACAATATTAGGACTAATATAACTTAATGTGGCTCCAGGATCACTTAAAACAGTTACAGTAAGGTCTAAAATTTTACCTTTGAATTCCACCATGGTCGGCTGGTACTTTGCCTGACGATCTTCCACGGCAGCATTAATCCTTGGTAGACTATGTCCTACGTCACCGACTGTCGATCCTTCATGGATCTGGGAAACCTGTTCGGTTCCCTTCCGTTGAGGAACAACACTACACGGGAGGCCTTGCTGTCCCTTCAGTGTCTAATTTTCCAGGTAGTTCACTGGTCCTTGACTCATTGGTTGGCTTTGACCTGAGTGAGCTTTTCTATAAATTCCTATTATTTTTCCCTCTGGCAAAGCCCTTGTTACCTACACCTTGACTCCTTTGATTATTTCCAGCCAATCTGTTGTTTCTCTTATCAATCCATCTTTTACCTGGAACCTCTCCCTTCTGTTTACTTTGTTGGTAACAAATTCTGGCTTTACGTATTACTGCATCCATTGTCTTTGGATTTTCAAACTCAATCCTTTCCCTCATATTCAAGGGTAAACTACTAATAAATCTCTGTTCTTTAGCCTTTTACTCTCTAATATAAGGTACATAATGAAGTAATGATGTAAAACGAGTAATAAATTCATCCATGGTTTGTTGTCCTAGACGCAAGTCATGGAATTCTCTCGCTTTTTCGTCATAGAAACATTATGTCAGGTATCTTTCCGTAAAATATTTTTGAAATTTTTCCCAAGTGATATTCTGCTCACTTACTCCTCTCACAATCTTGACTTCCTCCCACCATAGAGTGGCTTTCCCTTGTAATTGGAAAATGGCTAACCATGCCTTGAGGTTGTGATCGTATTCATATAGCTGGAAATATTTGTTCATATTAATCAACCATGCCTCAACTGCCTCCTCTTGTTGTCCAACAAAGTGTGGCGGTTTAATCTTATGGAATTCCCCTTGCAACTCTATCCGTTTCCTTTTTTATGTCTGCTACTTGGAAGCATTATCAAATCATTCTTCCCGTTCTTCATCCCTTCCTTCTCACCCCTCTAGTTCTATGTGGTGATTTTGTTCCTCCGACACCCTTTGCTTCTCAACACTGGGATTCAGTGGTTGCTGATTCTGTTTGTCTGATAGGCTCTTTAAAATCCTTTCCTACTCCATGGTTAACCTCATGTTATCCTCCCATAATCGAGCCATTTCATTTTTCAACTCTTGTAATGTCTCTAATATTGCAAGGTTCGTATTGCGAGTCTCCTCTCCAAGATGTACTCATAATTCTGGGTTATTTCCAGGGCTTGTTGGAGGTCCCTGACCTACTACAAACCTATGTGGTCCACTTCCTGTGCTTCTCATGTTGGTTGTCTTTTGTTTTTCTTGGTCTTAGCCTGAGAACATGAACAGAGAAAGGGTTAGCACATAACAGTTTTTTTTTAATTTTGTTCTTTAAGTATAAGTAGAAATGTAAAGATAATATATAATGAATCTACTTTAGCCATTTATTTCCCAGAGGCCACAGTTTTGAAAATGTGGCTGTGATACCAATTGTCACGACGCAGTGAAAAAAAAAAAATTACGCTATAAATACAAGCATTTGAATATTCCAAAGTTATTGAATTCGTGATGTGTTGCAACCAAATGCAATCTACAGTTTTTCAATGTGATTTAACCCCGCATCCATCTATGTACACGTAATCCTTGTATTTATAGAGGTGGCAAACCCAACCTTTAATGTAGACAAGGTGCGAGTTCAATCTACACCGTCTGTCAACATGGGAATCCAGGTTACGGAATCATGGCCGTTGATATATATCTTGCTATTGTTAATGGTTGGAGTTTCTATGTTAACACCTGCACTACCACTGTACATGGCATATGTAGCTCTATACATTTTCTACTACAGCCTTGGGATCCCTCCTTGATCAGTGGTGCTGGAGCTAGCCTAGTGATCTAATGGTCGTGGAGGTCTCAATCCTTGTACACACAACTTCGTCCAGATTCAGAACTTCATTCTACCGCCATTATGTTTGATCCGCCGCCGAGTTGCTGCTCTCATCCATGCCCTGTTCTACTTCTCGACTCAGGCTTCTGCGGTGGTAATGGGAGGTGCTCAGCATTCCCTACCATGGTCTTCATTCTCTAACTCTGTCACTGGTAAGACTTACTTCGTATGGACTATATAAATCCCAATCTTCTTGCACAACAGTGGTTGATATTTCCTCATGCATTCAGGGTTTTTACTACTTCTTTTTCCATTAATCGTAAGACTGTTTGGGTGTCTAACTTAATATTTGTGGTTTCTTGCAGGTTCCCCGTGGCTCTGTCATTGAGCTTGGCACTGGTTGATCCACAATTCTCTAGGAATTAGTTCTGAATTTCATTGGTTATGAGGGCTTTCCGCCTAGTTATGGTTTTCAAATGAATGTTCCGTTAATAGTATTGTGAATGGGCTTATTTTGGAGTGTAATGCTATTTCTGCAATTGTATTTAAGATTCTTATGAGAGGGGATTAATTCAGAGTTTAGTACTCTTCCTGCAATGTATTACCCATGTTTTAGCTCACCCGTCGAGACTCTGTTTTCATGTACCATGTACATATTTTTGTAAGGAATTTAGCTTCAAGGGTTTCACTTCTGAAGCCTAATGAGCCACACTGGCCTATATGTAATTTCTTGTAACTGTGTTGTAGCTTGTCCATTTCCTTTAGTTTGTGTTTCATTATAAATATTGGAAGTCATGTGCTAATTAAATTTGGTTTATGGGATGATTATACATGTTATAAACATTAGAATGTCTTCCTTCTGGTTTGTGACTACTGTAAGCATTATGCTTTTCTCCAAATGCGTTTACCATGTATTTTGTTTACCCAACAATGTTCTTCTACATATACTACCGCAGAGTTTCTGGTGGTGCCAATATTTGTATAGTTACGAGTTCCATGTTTAATTATTTACGGGGATTTCCTTAGTTCAATGTTGCATAGGTTTACTTTCTTTTTCTCCAAAGAGCATTGTTCCCCCCTCACTCTCTTGCAGGACCACTGTCTACAGCAAGATATTCGCACTTAGTGCCTGGCTATCTGTAGACTTAGCCATTTTTCCTCTTTTTCTTTTTTCTTTTTTTTTGTCTGTCCCAACAGCACAGAACCTCTTTTCCTCCCCCCTTTCCCTATTTTCCTCTTGAAGCCCTTCCAATTAGGGAAAATAGTTAGGGTTGGGAATCACAGCCACTATCTTGCCTCTAACTTCCCCCTTGAGAAGTTGCCAGCTTTTAAAGAAAACATTTCTTAATTTTTTCTAAAAGCCAATATTATTTAAGTTCAAACAGATAATAATATCAACACAGTTTGTCATTTACCACAGTAAAGTCAAATATTTACATTTATCCCGGAGCATTACTTTTTCCATTTTTGGCTTTAGATTTGTCCATATGAGCATCCCCATGGTTGGGAAATACAGAAGAGGCCCAGAATCTAGATCAAACATGTTTAAATTGCAATTAAGATCTAATGAAATACAGAAGAGACCTAGAATCTAGAGAGAACATGTTTAAATTCCAATTGAGATCTCAACAACTTGTTTTAATGTTTTCCTACCTTATTCACTAAAGTGTTCAAACAAACATTGGGCCAACTAGAACCAACCCTACATCCAACCCAACGATCTTATCCAATCCTGACATGCCCCGCATAGCCCACTTTTCCATGCAAGCCCTTTTTCAATTATATAGAATGAATCAACTACAATCTACCACATATTAGAAATATTTCATCTCCTCTTGATAGTGTTTCTCATTTTTATTTATTATAAATTGCATTGTTTCAGTTATTATTCATTATAATGCACTTATTTTGGGAGAAATTTTATTATTATTATTAGTACCTTATATTCGCTGAGTTTGGTTTAACATAATGTAGCATAAGAGGTATTCCTTATCATTATTATTACTTGTAGCAGATCTAGCCATGCCTATGAAAGTAGATTGCCTATGTACATATGAAGACATGATTTAATTAAATTTGGAATTTAGTTCAAGAAGTTATGAGAAATGAGATTTGACGAGTAGCACACTACTAAAACATTGAGAAAATTTGAATAAATTATTGGAACTACTACACACCTACATGCAGACTCTTAGTTAGAGCATGGGACTACATGTAAGATTCCTTTTGCATGATTTACTCCTTGATTTTCTCCTTCTTTAACTCCGCAACTGGTTAGTTCTTCTGCATGATTTACTCCCTGATTTTCTCCTTCTTTCACTCCGCAATTGGCTAGTTCTCTCCGGAACTTGTTGTAAGTGTTGAGTCTTCTCATTGATCACCACTATGGTGCATTACATTGGGATCTTCACCAATTAATTCTATATCATGAGCATTGTAACCTATTTACTAATGAACCATTCTTTTTTTCTTTCGATTTTCTTTTAGTGTTTCTGATCTACAAAGCTGTGTGTTCAACCTTTACTAGCTAGATTCATCTGTGTAGGTTTTCTAACACATTTACATTGTATCAAAGCCCACAGGTTGCTAGATAAAAGGTGCAACAACACTTTTTTTCAGGTATTATAGCTTGGAGATTGAAGACTGACAAAAAAAAAAATAGAGTTTCCCAAAGCATCAATCCTAACACCGTATAACTATCACGAATGGAAGGACCAAATGGATCGATACCTTCGTCAAAAAGGGTTGTACAGGATTACCATGGCTACAGAAGTGGAACCCACTTCAGCCATAGAGAAATCCAGGTACCTCAACCGCATGGATGAGGTCCATGGATCCATATGCATCTGCATCTCCCCAAAGTTGTAGTTTCATCTATCTATCTACAATACTCCCAATGAGATTTGGGAAAAGGTTGAAGAACTCTATGGGAAACAGGATGAGATGAAAGGTCATCTACTCGAAGTGGAGCTGCTATCATTGGATCCATGGAACTATGACAAAATTCAAGACTTCTTCACCAAATATAATGATCTATTGCTGCAACTCAAGGGTTGTGGAATTGACAAATCCAAGGAGGAGAGTCGCCAATTTCTCTCTATTATGTCAAAGCTCAAACCTAAATACTCCATCTTTGCGTCTACATTTCATTCAGTAAGGCTCACAATAGGTAAATCCTACACTATGCCTTCTCTTAAAGAGTTCATGGAATCCCTTACTTTTGAGCAAGATAAACTCATTGGCATGGGGAAAATCAAACCTCCAAAAGTGCATGCACTTGCTGTGCATGATGGCAGCCACAATAAAAATCACAGATCTTATTCAAATCAGGAAAATCAACAACAAAAAGACAAGGGAAAAACACATTCCCATCCAAAGAAGGAAGGGTACACCAAGCCCTTCAATGACTCCTCCGGCTCGAGAAATGAGAAAGGGAAGAAAGGAAACAGATGCACCTACTGTCAAAGAGGATTCCATCCAGAATCCTCTTGCATGAAGAAACAAATTGACCAAATGGTAGAAATCCTTCAGAAGCACAACCTTGGGGACCACATCCCATCCTAAGGGCGCCAAGAAGAAAACTGAGGATCCGCCACAGGGGAAAGGTAACAATTTTCATGCTTTAGTTGCAATTAATTCTTCCCCTGATGCATGGATTATAGATTCTGGTGCATCACATCATATGGCTACTATAAAGGAAGTATACTCCTCTTTGGATTCCTACAAAGGACCTCCCATCCTTATGGGAGATGACTCACCTATTGAGGTCACCGGAAAAGGTAGAATGGAACTTTTACACGGAAGCTTTGAAGACGTGCTTCGTGTTCCAAAACTTTTCATAAACTTGCTTTCAGTTTATCAGATCATTCATTCTAGCACCAGAAAAATAGTGTAATTCACTCCAGATGCAGTGAACATATATGACCTACATAGCAGCTCCAAAATTGCAACCAATGAGGTAAATAATGGAGCCAGACTGTATACATTTTTTGAATTTATTGAACCTAAATCCTCCTTATTGCTTACACATGCTGATGATAGTAGTAGGCTTTGGCACGAGAGGTTTGGTCACTTAAATTATAGGTATATGCAGTAGCTAAGCAGGAATGAGTTGGTGGAAGGCTTGCCAAATATCAGTTTCTCCAAAGGAGTTTATGAAGGGTGTGTCCTTGGAAAACATCCTAGAGAAAAGTTTGACACCGGCAAGACTCATAGAGCGTCCTCTCCTCTAGATCTGATACATAGTGGTCTCATGGGGCCTTTTCCTCATCCTTCCATCAACAAAGCAAGGTGTGTTCTTACATTTATTGATGATTTCTCACGGTATACATGGGTGTATCTTCTGAGGGCCAAATCTGAAGTTTTTGTGCATTTTGAAGATTTCAAAGCACTAGCTGAGACACAGTCAGAGAGAAAGATCAAAGCCCTCCATACAGACAATGGGGGGGAATATGTTAATAAAGCACTTCAGAACCTTTTCCTTCAGTCCATCATACAGTTGCAGTACATGGGGTAGCCACATGGTTTCATTTAGGATTCATCTTTGGTCTGCAGACTGAAGAAATCTCTCTACGGCCTTAAGCAGGCCCCGAGAGCTTGGTATACGAAGATGGACTCTTTTCTCTTATCACAAAACTTTGAGAGGTGTAAGTATGATCCGAATGTTTACATGCTCAGGACACATGATTCTCTTCTTATCTTAGTTTTGTATGTGGATGATCTCCTAATCACCGACAGCTCAGCTTCAGCCATTGCTATAGTTAAGAGGGCCTTGCATGATAGGATTTTGATGATGGACATGGGTACATTACACTTCTTTATTGGTCCTGAGATTAGCCAAGATGCCACAGGCATCAAACCCTCTCAAGCTAAGTATGCACGGGATCTCCTCGAGATATTTTGCATGACTGACTGCAAGCCAGCACCGACTCCTTTTCTGTCTGGGGTCTGCCTTGAGGATTAAGGTGACACTCCATTATTTGACAGCACTCTCTACCAATAGCTAGTGGGGAGCTTATTGTACCTCACCCACTCCAGACCATATCTCTCATATGTAGTAGGGGCAGTTCCCAGATATATGGAGGAGCCACATGAGTTACACTGGAATGCTACCAAGTGCATCCTCCGATATGTGTAGGGCACCATCACATTCGGGATTCACTATGCAGTAGGCACTGCATTGAATCTCCAAGGCTTCAAAAATTCTAATTGGGTGCGAGACAGCATTGATCGTAATTCCACCTTCGGATATTCACTTAGTCTAGGATCTAGCCCTACCTGTTGGTCGAGCAAGAAGCAGGCTGCTATTGCTCTCTCTTCAGCTGAGGCCAAGTACAGAGGAGTAGTCAACATCACCATTCAGGCTCTATGGCTACAACACTTCCTCATTGAGTTGGGCATGCAGTTCCACCAACCCATTGTCATCTGGTGTCACAACCAGAGCGCTCTCAAATTTTGCAGGGATCCAATACAACAGCAGTGGACGAAGCACATAGAGATCCATATGCACTACATCAGAGACTTAGTACATGATCGAGTAACTAATTTGCAGTTCTATCTTTCAGCAGAATAGACTGTAGACATCTTCACCAAGACATTCACTAAGTAGAAGTTTCGCTCTTTGCACGATCGTCTTGGAGTGAAGGACACAATTTCTTAGCAACTATATTTTCTTCCTCTTTTCTTTTGATTACATTGTATTTTGAGGGGGGGCTTTTCCCATGAGGTTTGCCCTCTTTCCTCAATTTTAGTACAAGTTGCACTGTATTTTGGGTGACCTTTGGCCTTAGTTGCCAGGGCCCATTTTCTATTTTTCCCCATAGTGGTGTTCAATGAGGGTGTTGGAACTACTACACACCTACATGCAGACTCTTAGTTAGAGCATGGGACTACATGCAAGATTATTTTTGCATGATTTACTCCTTGATTTGCTCCTTCGTTAACTCCACAACTCATTAGTTCTTCTGCATGATTTACTCCCTAATTTTCTCCTTCTTTCACTCCGTAACTGGCTAGTTCTCTCTGGAACTTGTTGTAGGTGTTGAGTCTTCTCATTGATCACCACTATGGTGCATTACCTTGGGATCTTCACCCAGTAATGCTATATCATGAGCATTGTAACCTATTTTCTAATGAACCATTATTTTGTTCTTTCGATTTTATTTTAGTGTTTCTGCTCTACAAAGCTGTGTGTTTAACCTTTACTAGCTAGATTCATCTGTGTACATTTTCTAACACATTTACATAAATATGTTAACAACAGTTTTCATGACCCACAGTTTGTTTGGGTAATGATATATACTATTACAAAGTGGTATCTTGTATCATAAGAATTGGTACACTGTTTATATTATAACAAACTACCCCTTAATTAGGAGGTAACAAGACCACCTTCCTTGCCCTCAATATCAGTAAAACCTATCTGCAGTTATTAATAATAGAAAACTGGTACTTGCTTACAATCTTGAGTTTATAATGTGATATTTCTAAACTAAGTAGCACCTTAGGAACTCATAATAATTTTTATGTGGCCAAAACAAAATTCAATTATAGAGACACATCAACGATACGGCAAACCGACAACAACACCACCATTGTCACCACCACCAACAATGTCGTTAGAACCAACTACTTCGGCACATGCGCTATCCATTATAATGCAATCATTAGAAGCAATACTGGAAACATTAAAAGGATCACCAATAGCTAGTCTCGTGGAAGAGAGAACTCACCTTAAGGAAAGAAACCCATAGGGATATAAAGGATCAGATCATAGACAACTGCATGAGGATATTTCTAGGGAGATGTAAAAGATTAAATTGTTAGAATTCTGAGGAGGCTGAACCAGAGAGCGTCTTGAAGCATGGTTGGTGATAATGACAGGGTGTTTTTCACTAAATAAATATGCCTCTACCTCTGAGAAAAATATTTCTATATTTCTTCTAAGGGGAAGTGCTTTGATTTGGTGGGGAAATCGAGGAAATCAGTTGGATCTCACATCGGACAAAGTTCCCTGGGATTTGTTCGAAGAAAACTTTCGTGTAAAGTACTTGCCAATTTACTTTCAAGAGAAGCAAGGTGGATCCTTTCATGTGTTAGTACAAGGTAACAAAACAATGAAAGCATATGATATTAGTTTTATGGAACTGATAAAATAGGTACCCTATCTAGATATTGACGATCACCAAACTGAGTGTTTCTTGTATGGATTAAACCCTCGAATCAGGGTCGTGGTAAGACTATTAAGGCCATCATCAGTAGAAAAAGGAGTGGAATGTGAATATTATGTAGAGGAACACCTAGGGATTGAAAGCTATATAAGCCTTATGGAATCCCTGCAGCTGTGATTTCTAGGGAAAGCCCCCTTAAACTTCTTTAGGGAGGGAAATTTGTAGCCACCCCTTTATGGTGGTAGGACTACACCAAGGGTAGTAGGGACAAGGACTTCAGTGCCAACTAATGTTGTATGTCTAGTATCATTCAGATATAGCATGAGAGAATGGAACTCTTGAGGAACCTCAAGTAGGCGAAGAAGCATGTGAGGAAGGGACTCTTTTTCAACAAACTTACATAATGGCTCAAGGGGATCACCATAGGTTAATTTTTTAGGATGTGGAGGACCTCATTTCCAATATGATTTATGAAAGGCCTCATCAAATGTTGTACTTAGGGAAGGGAATAAGGCATCATTAAGTGCCAAATGCAATAGTAGAATCCATGCAGCAGTGAACAACAACCAGGCAAAACATGAGTCCACTGTGATGGAGTCATTGGGTAGTATTAAGAACATAAAACTGAAAATATTATTTGATTTTGGTACTGTTGATAGTTTCATTTGTTCATATGTGTTAAATAAGTGCGGTTTAGTAGCACATAAGAAAAACAATTTGAGACACGTAGAAATGCCTTAAAGGGAAGTACAATTCGTAGAGTCAATTGTTAAGGAATTCATGCTTGACTTAGGGGTTTGTTCAAAAATGTTAAAACTATATTTCACTGTGGGAGGAACTTATGACCTTGTCATAGGGATAAATTGATTGGAAGCTCACCAAGCTTGGGTGGACTATTATGCGAAGAGAATTCTTTGAATAATTGATGAGGGTCAGTCAATCTAAACCCATTGTATTAAAAAGAAGGAATATTTATGCTTCATTTCAACAATTCAAATAAATAATTTCCTAACAAAAGGTCAAATATATGTAGTAAATAATGTAAGCATTAAAAAGGGGCTATCCCTAGAGAAATACCCCACATTAGCCAAATTTCTAGATGTTTTTCCAAGGAACTACCAACATTACCTCCTGAAAGGTTGCTTGAATTCACAATAGGATTAGATCCTGGTAGGGAGCCAATCTTTAATACGCACTATAGCATGATGACTCTAGAGATTCAAGAATTGCAAATAGAGGTAAAGGAACAATTAAACATAGGACTCATTTGACCCAGTATTTCACCTTGGGGTGCACCTATAATTTATGTCAAGAAGAAATATGGTTACTTTCCACGATGTACATAAAATTGAGACTTAGATCGAGTTTTGGTAAATAATAGGTATTCAATGCCCCAAATTGATGCTATCTTTGACGAAATGGAAGGGGATTCTATCTTTTGAAAAAATGATCTACGGTCTAGTTATCATCAATTAAGATTTAAAGATAGAGATATTTCTAAGACAACATTTTCAAAATGCTTTGGGCATTATGAGTTCACAATGGTGCAATTTGGATTGACTAATGCACCGACAACATTCATGAATCTTATGAATAGTTTTCTTTATAAGCAACTCGACCACTTTGTAGTGTTCCTAGATGATATTTTCATTTACTCCAAGAATGAGAAAGAACATTAATAACACTTGCAGATAATATTATCTTACCTCAAGCAGCACCAATTATATGGAAATATATGTAAGGTATCCTTCTTTTAGAAGAAGTTCCATAACCCAGGTAATATTATATTTGGTGAAGGGAACTCATTATATCTTGAGAAGGTAAAAGCAAACATTGATTGGAAAATACCTAAAAATGTGCATGGCGTCCATAGTAGTATGGGTTTATCCAAATAATATAGAAGGTTTGTATAAGGGTTCTCAAAAGTTTCAAAGCCTATTACTATTGGGTTGCGTTATATTCTTTCCACGACTAACCTCCCTAGTTAACCAAGGGGTCTAGAGAGTTTGAGGGGGGCAGGCAGCGCCCAGGGGAAATTTTTTTTGTACCCTATATTAGGTGGGTGAACCTACCTATGGTTTTTTTATTGTTTTCATACATGGTTTTGGGCGCAATGGTTTTTGGTCCATGGTATTTGATGCTTCGACATGTCTATATATATGTATTGTAACATTGAAAGGAACATAATGAAAAATCAAGCTGATAGTCCCGGTTTTAGGATCTACGGGAAATCTCTGTGTATATGTGTTTTATGTGTTATGCTCTCGCATTGTTTATTTTTTGTTCTTAGGATTCGTATGCAAGTAATTTTTGTATGCTGTTAAAACCTATAATTACAAACCTCCAAGGTAAAGGAGTTAGATATGAATCGACCAAGGAATGTGATTTTTCATTCACTAAGCTTAAAGGGTTGTTGAGCAGAGCACCAATCTTGAAAGTACCTAACATAAAAAAGGAATTTACTCTATGTACCAATGCATCCAACCAATGATTAGGTGAAATATTAATGCAAGACAAGGGAGTAATAGTGAATGCCACAAGGAAGTTAAATCTTCATGAGGAGCCTTTTGCCACACATGATTTGGAGTCTGTCACTATAGTGCTAGCTTTAAATATATTGTTACACTACCTTGTAGGAAGAATCTTTGCTCTCAAAACCAACCACCAAAGTATCAAATACTTGTTTACTCAAAGGGACTTGAATGTTAGGCAATGTAACACCCCTCCGTTGTGTTATAAATTATTACAAACCTATGTTGATTTAAATCTAGGTGTGATATCCTCTGTTGTGTGCTATATTATTCTAAACCTAAGCTGAGGAAAGATAGGTGTGATACCCTCCTTTATGGGTTGAACTATTCAAAACCTAAACTAAGGAAAGATAGGTGATATGTAATATGAAAATAAAATGTGTTGTTAAATAAATTAATGAAATAAATCACTTGGAGGGTGGAGCACCAAGAGAGAGGAGATTCTTGTCAAATCCCATTGAGGAATGGGATAGAGATGAATCTTTCATGATAAACCTTGTGGATGTTATTCTAGATAAGCTTGGATTGATTGGAGATCCATTGGATGGATGGGAGATAAAGTCAATATTTTTTGAGGAAAAGCCTCATGGGGGATAAAGAAGATCTTTGCCAGAAAAGACCTACGCAAATGGAAAAATCCATAAAACCAGGACACCGTTAATGGAAACTAAATTGTTAAAGAGGGTATTAAATACCTAGTGCATTGATCAATTGAGGACAGTTGATCCTTGGCAAGAACCTCGACTTAGGGGGAATTAGAGGTGATTCCTGGTTCAGTCATGGTGCAACTCCCTCCAAATGATGTTTTAGTTGGTTTCATGTCTGTGGGAAGTTATGTATGTTGGTTCTTTCCTGTTTGTGTTATAGATTGAATTGTTTACGAATCGATTTACTGATGTCTCCCTTCATTACGATCAAAGGTTACTTGCATGGAAAATAATGTATGGTTATTCATGTCATTTTTATGTTGTTAAATTGATAGCTCATATGTGTATATGTGGGGTTAAGCTGTAAGTGAGAGAGGAACTAATACGTTAGTTGACGTAACCATGCATAATTTTACTTATCTATGTTATGTTTTTAGAAGTTAGCTTACTTATGATCATATGACCTTGTGCGTAGTAAAGCTACTCTTACTAATTAATTATGTGACCGTCTCATATTAAGGTGGATACTTTGAATCCAAACTTTATCATTTGTAGTTGAAATGAACAACTTACATGTGAAAATTAGAGATTATTTAAGTGAATGAATTCCAAGAGATAAATTGGTATATGCATGGAATGATTGATATCCATTGTGGGACTGATGCATTTCACCATACGAATTGAATGATGATAATTGTACGTGTATGTTAAATGTGATCCACATTATTCGTACTATGACAGTTGGTCAATATATATGTGATTAAGAAGACTCCTATATAATAATGCATTTAATCATGTAAAATAATGGTTCCAATTATCTATGCCATGCATGTCATCAAATGTCATCCATATAAGCTAGTCTAGTTAGTTATGCAGGGAAGTCAATAATCATGAGGTACGGACATGATAGTTATTGTAGAGTCCAATTACTACTATTAATGATAGGAGGATTAATCAAGGAATTTTTATAAATGCACAATATGGTTAGTTAATCTTCATCTATTGAATCATGGTTATTAGATCTTGACACATAAGCTTGACAAATACGCTTTAAAGACCATACCAGAACTACCTAGTAGTCAAATTGATAATGACTAGGGAGTCGGTTATATAATTACAAATGGTGATATAGAGTCAGGATAAAGATACCCCTTGTCAGTATTGCATCTTAACTATGAAATGGAAAATTTTGTTTTACATATTGGGAGCCTAGGAGCTATTTTCAAAGGTAGGCTAAGGATGTTCATTACAAATTGTATCAGAGACAGTTAAAAACTTACGGCATATGGGCCAATACGCCTCCATAGATTATGAAGAAGTTTAAGTCTTAAAATTGCCCCAATACCATAAACTTAATAAGGAGGCTAAGTGTAAGTCTGAACTCCTTAAGGTTAATCTAAATATTAAGAGCGCTAATAATAGAATAGTAAAGTAAGCATGGAGGAAGCCATAAACTGATAGGGGCACCATCCTTGAACATATGTCATTGGAAGTTATATTATACTACATTGGGTATATGGTTTAAATGAATATATGATCCGAGATTTCTCATCCTCACGAATCTGGTGCAAGCTGCCAGAAAACCATATTTCTATAATAACAAACATGAATTTATCTTGTAGCACTACTCTTGGCATATATAATTGTATATGTGCTATAGTTCGCATATTCCAGCGTTGTGACATACTCGGTTGTAGGAACCACCTACTGGCTTAGAATCCTGAGCTCTTTATATTTATAAAAAGAAGGTGGTGTATATTGTGAGTTAATCTTGCCATGAATAATAGAATAGAGAGCAATCTGGCCAAGCTTCAAAAATGTCTGAGAAGCCTAGGCACCCATTTTCTCCGACTGTAAAGATGCAATAAGGTCTTCTTTGCTTTTGTTGCATGTGAGTACATCTAATATCATTATGGGAAATAAACTGTATTGATCCCTACCTCATATAATAATGAATTGTGGAGAAATTACATGGGGTTAATTAAGCTAGAATCTCCCATATTATTCACACATGGGCACGCACTATTGTCGGAGTACAATGTGGAATGATGAGAAGCCTCTGTAGGTATATTAGATGCAAAATGCAATTCCAATAGCAAGAAACTAATGCGATCGAAGCATTCACCATGATTGTTTCCACATCGATAACTGGTTTGACGTGGCAGCCATGTTGGCAACGCACATTGTTCTTCATTCTTCCTCCCCTTGTTGAATCGAAGGAAGTCAAGAATATTTTGAAATAAACCACAATTGCTAACTTGTCTCAGCATGTGCATATAAGAGAGTAGTATCCAAGTGATGAAACAAGGGAATTTTTATCAGCTGTGCAAAGTGATAGCATTGATCAAGGTGTTGTTTTACCCCTGCATGACTTTTTGATGAAATTAGAAATTGGTGTTTAATCTCCATGGCACAAAAGATACACTGATGGGTTTAGAAATAACACCCTTTAAAAGCACAAAAACATAAGTTTCCCTTCCAATATGACACTCTTCGATCATGTTGATTGACAAGCTAAAGGAAGTTGGAAAATTTATCCTACAAAAATGCATGTAGAAAGGGATGGATGAGATGTTAGGATAAGTGATTATTGTTTCCCTTGTATGTTGGCTTTTGGAGTGAAGGGATAAACACACTGAGTAAATAAGGAAAATAATCCAAACACGAAACCTTGGCTGATTGCGGTTTCTAATTACACTACACAGAGATAGGAAAAGCTGGATTCCATTTCTTTCATGCAGTTTACCATGGGATAAAAATGCTTGATGGTTATAAAACGTTGTTAAAATGCTGACTATCTATGTGTATGAGTAAAATCAAATTATGGGTTTATTTTCTAGCAATTGTTTAACAATGTTTCTTTCATTAGATGGGGTATCTATCAAGTGGTGGTAGGATGAGGATTCACTGAGGATAAAGATGACCATATATTATTATCTTATCTCTGAGTAACAAATGGATAAGAGTGGGATCGAGACTTAAAAATTAATATGGAAAGAACATAGATCCTTTATTCCCCATGAAGTCTTGCTCTGATGTCTGTGGTGGTTACTATTACAAATACCTTTTCTAATGCACCACATGATCACAAAACCAATATTTAAATTTTGTGTGCTCTTCAAAAATGTAACCCTCCTCTAAAATGCCCAGATTCTCATTTCTACATTGCATAAACCCCCCTCTTTTCATTAGTTTCTCCTGATATAATAGAGATTTTGCTTATCATTTTTGAAAGGGACAAATCTATATGAGCATGTCACTGAATTGAGGTAACAAACAACAATGGAGGACACCAGTTGTTTAAAAAAGTCCTCGAATGGATCAGGCACCAAACGCCTCCATATTTGAAAGAAATAGATTATGTGGGTTTTGCATAGGAGCAAAATTTGCTAATAATCTCTACGTGATGTTCACCAATGTTGTGAGGTCGAAGGTTAGAGGGGGTTTAACATTGTATATGAATGGGGGTGGAATATTAAAACAACTACAAAAACGACTGGAGGAGCTTAAAATATGAAAGGTAACTTATAAAATCATCAAGGAGAAGGTTGTATATGCAAATCAATATTGAATTCTTATCACTTACATAATCATGTATATGTAATAAAACACAATAATAAATGAGATCTTCGTGAACGTTATCCTTAATATTATAGAAGTGGTTGTTGCGTTTTGTTCTCTTCCTGTATACAAATTCGATGTACAACTACAGTTATAAATAAACCGAAGGAGTACTCTATCTAAACTATAAATATTTGAGAAGACCTCAGAATGAATGAATGTTTAATTATACAACATAGGAAGTCGTTAACTATTGAATTTTTATCGGGACTTTGGTTGGCTTTTGCAACGAGGTAACCAATTTTACTCAGATTTCAGTTCGAAGCTACTTGGAGGTTAATGAATTCCGATATCATCCCAAGAAATGTATAATATATATACCATAAAAAGTACCTAAAGCAAAGAGGTTGCATTGATTCAATTACTCTTTTTGGAGAGTCAGTTAATGTTGGTTACCATGAAACTATACATGTCCTCTTAGCCCAAATTTTAGAACAAATCAAATAATTAAATTTAAAGAAAAATTGGGATGTATTATTTTTAGCATCATTTCTAGGACAAATGTGCTGATATTGAGACCCTCTCTAGACAAACCTTTTGGAAGATTTGAAGTGTGCCTTCAACAATCTTGCTTTTGTTGACATTTGTTTAGACCTAAACAAGTTGATCACCAGCCTTAAGTCCTTAGCAGTTCTTTTCCATCCAATGTTCCTCGAATTCATATTTATGTTCAAGTCTATTTTAGATTGTCATCAATGTCATTACCCTTAGATAAGAATGGAAATTTATTGTAGTGAAAGAAACTGTCTGTCGTACTACTTTAAATACTATATACTGTCTGAACTATGTAGTTATATCCAAGAGGGTGTAAAGGAATTGGCTAATAGAGCAACATGATACAGTAGTACTGTGAATATATATAGGAGTAAAATTTGTGTAAACCAGTTAAAATTATGACCAATTACTAAGACACTATGCTGATGACTATTTAAAATTGTTCATACTCTTGGATTATATATGAAGCTACAATAATTATTGATTAATTACTGCAATAATCTTGGAATCAAAAACCTTGAAATGGTGTAGTTGTTTTCAATCCAATCAAAGAAGTTGGGAACCACATGGGTGGTTTGATTCAATTTAATATAAACATTGTTGTTATAGGAGATTTGTGATTGATATGCCACATTTCATTTGGTTTACGTCCTCTACCTACAAAAAATCCATGTTTCTGGCATTTCAACATACTTTCATTGCTTACACAAGTGCTATTTATCAATATTAGTGGAGGGTGGCCTTTTTTCTTTATGTTCGGTCTGCCAGAAACCATGTACACAACAACAGACCTAGAGATGGCATAAAGGCATTGGAGGTAAATTGCATAGAGTTATATTTGTGCGAAAATGGTTTGACTATGTATGCTAAGTTAGCTAGAAAAGATAAATTTGGTTGGAATGTAATAATCCTTAACGTCATATGAAAGGTTTTAATAACTAAGTTATGATTACAAAATTATATACCATAATACGCCTTGGTGTAAATAAACACGATTATGGATAAGAAACCATATACACATACATTTTTAACATTAACGTAAATGGGCATATACAATGCGGATAGTGAAAATTAGTTTCATACTAGCTGAAGTAGCTTGTGTGCTTAATGCATTGTGCTATGAAGAAGTCCAATTGCATTTTCCTGCACTTGTTGGTGGAGCATATATATATGCATATACGACTTCCAATGAGCTAACTACATTTCTCATTTTTGGTCAACTGATGCATGACTGTCATATGGGTGCTTCTAGCATAGCATGTAGCTTGGAAGGTTATTTGGTGATAGTTTTAGAACTCTTCCCTTTTATAAAGAATCATATGCCTAAATGGCTTGTTTCTGGTAGCATGGAGCTCTTTGGGGGATTTTTGTCAATCAATGCTTTGGCTACAATATTGCTGATAGTGTTAACCCTTGTGCTGTGTGAAGGTGTAAGAGAGTCGTCCATTGTGAATGGCATCATCACTGAGATGAAGATTGCGATCGTTCCACTATTAATTATCACTGGCTCTTTTGAAGTTGACGTGTGAAATTGGACTTCCTTGTCTCAAAATGGATTGAAAGTTGTTGTAGGTGTAACAGTGGTGTTTTTTACATATGTTGGATTTGATGTAGTCGCTAATTCTATTCAAGAATGTAGAAAACCAAAGGTATCACAGATGTATCCTTTTGCTAATCACTTCTATGGGTTTCTATATAACTAGATTGTTTTAGAGTGAAGGACCATACAATTAGTTCAAACAAATTTGTCCAGATTCAATTGCGGTTTTACTGGAGATCATATAATTAGCTATAGGCAATGTTGTTTCATTAATTGTGATGTTCCTTCAACATTTTACTCTACAATACATTCATGAAATTTTATCTAATCATTTGTTGTATTGATTTGAATATTTTCCTCCAGAGGGACTTTCCAATAGGCATAATGGTTAGCCTAGTCGCTTGTGTAGCTTTGTACATTGGTGTTTTCTCAGTGATAATAGGCATGGTGCCATACAAATCATTAGGTTGATATGCACCTTTGGTTGAAGCATTTTCTTCCAAGTCCCTAAAATTCATTGTCATCCTTATCAGTATGGGTGTTGTTGCTGGTCTCACTACCACACTTCTAGTTGGATTATATGTTTGCTCATGATTATACCTTGTTATTGGATGAGATGGTTTATTACCATCATTTTTTTTGCAAAGATTCACCCAAAAAATAAAATCACACCCTGATTCATGCAGAAGTCTAGGTGGGATCTATTCCTGGAATAATGGCATCTTTGTTTAATTTCAAAGCACTTTCTCACATTTTTTCAATTGGTACACTGACATGATACTCATGTATTGTGATGGATAGTTGGTATATTGTTATCAGAAGCCTAGTTGAATGGTCATCAAAATAAACATGTTGTGGAAAGAATCATGCTAAAATCTACACATAATAATGAGGCATATGAATCTTCCATGTAAGAACATGGGGTACAATATTATAGCCTTGTAATAGTATTGTAGGTATCATTTGGTTGTTGATAGATGTCAAGCATCCATGGCATGAAAGAGTCTTGAGTTTAATGGATTGTTGGAATTGTCTTGGAACTCATGGTGAACTCCGATATTGGTTTTGAGTTCATTAGGAAGCTTATATAGAAATCATTAAAGATGTTTTCTACCCCAATACCTATAAAGGGGGAGTATGTCTGCAGAAGGGAAGAACATGATAGACATAATGATCATGCCGGACAAGTATAGTGGGGAGTTATTAAGTTGTTGAAGTGTAAAAAGGGAAATAGTAAATCACCCTAGATGAATTATTTAAAAATGAAGTATTGATATAATGATTATTAAACTATGAGTTAATAGTCTAGTTAAGATGAAAATATGCATGCAAACATAATATAATACTAATATTGACCACGTGGAATCTGAAAATGATTTAGACTTGACAAAACTTTCTCCGATTACAGAAATGAAAAATCCTCATACAAATTCCTTGCATCTGAGCACAATTGTTTTAATTGATAAAAACAGATAAAGAAATGTTTGGCATGATACTAACATGGTAGAAAAATATGTGGACAAATTTTTTGTGATGTAGGTCATACCATGGGAATGGTATGATGGGTTGTAGCACAGATGGTACTATGTATAGCAGTACATATGGTACCCGTATGACTACATATGTTACACGTTTGAAATATGATATGTATATCAATGTGTATAATACACATTGTATGTAGGTATGCATGAAGACATTAGGTAAATGTTTGGTAGGATAACTGACTAGGTGGTTCCACAAAAGAAGGAATGTAAGAAGTCGTTTAAGGATAAGTAACCATGGTTAAGTTTGGCATACATACATTTATGAAGAATATATATGATGAATATATATATTGTTATGTGAACTAATACATTATGACATTGCAAGAATATTGAGCTCAAAAATATGCTCACAAATGTGTTGTATGCAGAGAAACTGCAAGAAGCAGGTGTTCAACAAAGATCATGAAGGCTTGGAAGAATGCCAGAAGCAAACATGCATTCTTTAGATAAAATGAAAAATGAGAAATAGTTTCTTTAGTAATATTAAGTAACATATTATGATATGTATCATAGTTAAAATTCTGCATCTATAAATTTTCACAAATGGATTGAAAACAATGTTATAGGTAGCCATGAAAGGAGAACACTCCTTGCGATTGATGTAGCAATGGAAGAGGAGAACTCTTGGTGACCAATGTAGCTATGGAAGAGGACTGCTCCTTATGGCTGACGTACATTGGAAAAATTGCATCAGATGGCCGAGCCATGAGAGCTGTTGGTTCAGAAACTAGCTACCTGTGAATGAGGAAATTATGTATTGATACATGGAGGATGGTGTAATATTTAGCTGGGAGTATGTATCACACCTCCCTTATGTGCTAAATTATTGTAAAGCTAAGCTGAGTTAAAGCTAGGTGTGATATCCACCCTTGTGTGCTGAATTATTGTAAACGTAAGCTGAGGAAAGATAGGTGTGATACCCTCCTTTATAGGTTAAACTATTCTAAACCTAAGCTAAGGAAAGCTAGGTGATATGTACTATGAAAATAAAATGTGTTATTAAATAAATTAATAAAATAAATCACTTAGAGGGTGAAGCGCCAAGAGAGAGGAGATTCTTGCCAAATCCCATTGATGAATGGGATAGATATGAATCTTTCATGATAATGCTTCTAGATGTGATTCTAGATAAGGTTGGATGGATTGGAGATCCATCAGATGGACGGGAGATAAAGATCCATCAGACATAAAAGCTTTGTAGGAGATAAAGGCAAGATTTTATGAGGAAAATCCATGTGGGAGATCAATACGATCTTTTCCGAAAAAGACCGAGGCAAATCGAAAATTCCATAAATTCAAGACACCGCTAATGCAAACTAAATCATGAATGGGGGTATTAAATACCTACTGCATTGGTCAATTGAGGACAGTTGATCCTTGGTATTGATGTTTCCCTTCATTCTAATCGAAGGTTATTTGCATGGAAAATAATGTATGATTATTCATGTCCATTTTATGTTGTTAAATTGATAGTTCATAT
The DNA here is from genome assembly GCA_000404065.3 of Pinus taeda. Lineage (NCBI taxonomy): Eukaryota > Viridiplantae > Streptophyta > Pinopsida > Pinales > Pinaceae > Pinus > Pinus taeda. The sequence goes on from APFE031020526.1 coordinate 27,604, forward strand.
GTGTATAAGTGGGGTTTAGTTGTAAGCAGGAAAATAACTAATAAGTTACTCGATGTAACCATGCATAAGTTTACTTATCTATGTTATGTTTTTAGAAGTTAGCTTACCTATGATCATATCACCTTGTGCATATTAAAGGTGATGGTACTAATTAATTATGTGACTGTCTGATATTAAGGTGGATACTTCAAATCTAAACTGTATCATTGGTAGTTGAAATGAAAAACTTACACATGACAATTATAGATTATTTAAGTTAATGAATTCAAAGAGATAAATTGGTATATGCATGGAATGATTGATATCCACCGTGGGATTGATGCATTTCACCATAGGATTTGAATGATCATAATTGTATATGTATGTTAAATGAGATCCTCATTATTCGTACTATGACAGTTGGACAATATATATGTGATTAAGAAAACTCCTAGGTAATAATGAATTTAATCATGTAAAATAATGGTTCCATTTATCTGAGCCATGCATGTCATCAGATGTCATCCATATAAGCTACTCTAGTTAGTTATGCAAGGAATTCTCTAATCATGAGGTATGGCCATGATAATTATAGTAGAGCCCAATTACTACCATTAATGATTGGAGGATTAATCAATGAATTTTTATAAGTGCACAATATGGTTAGTTTGTCTTCATCTACTGAATCATGGTTATTATATCCTAACACATAGGCTTGACAAATAGGATTTAAAGACCATACTAGAACCACTTGGTAGTCAAATTGATAATGACTAGGGAATCAATTATATAATTACAAATCGTGATATAGAGTCAAGATAAAGATAACCCTTGTCAGTATTGCATCTTAACTATGAAATGGTGAATTTTGTTTACAGATTAGGATCCTAGGAGCTATTTTTGAGTGTAGGCTAAGGAGGTTCATTATAGGAAAATACAATGAAGTGAATTATCAAGCGAATGTGACTTTGGAATTTCATACGTCAAAGGGAAGGAGAATGTAGTAAAATATGCTCTAATTAGGAGAACAGGGATATTTTGCCTTATACATGATAAGGTAGATTTAAGGAAGTGAGTGCTAGAAAATCTCTTGGAAGATAGTTGATATTGAATGTACGAACTGAGCTTGAAGGTAAAAATTCAAGAGAACCCAAATTTGATGGGTATGAGATAAAAAATGATGGATTGTTACGATTCAAAGGAAGGATTTATATATTGGATATATACAAAACACCATCCTAAATGAAGCCCACTCAACACTTTATTGTGCACATCAAGGTGTAAAGAAAATATATGCTAACACAAGGAAGCACTTATTTTGGGCATGCATGAAGCATGATGTTATCTAATTCTTTACACAATGTCTTGAATTTCACTAGGTAGAATCCCACCACCATCACCCTACAAATTTCCTACAAGAAAATGACATCCCTATGAGTATGTGGAAGGTGAATTCTATGGATTTTGTTGTAGGCTAACTCTTACCCTACAAAGAGACAATTCCATTTTTGTTATGGTGGATAAACTAAGAAAAATTGCTCACTTTATTCCTATACAAGATAGTTATGTAGTTGTTGATTTAGCTCTGGTATTTATAAATGAAACTATGAAATTCCGTGGAATTCCTAGGAAGATCATATTTGATAGGGATTAACAATTCAATTCGAGATTCTAGACTTGTATGTAGTATGCTTTAGGAATCCATCTAAATATAAGTGTGGCTTATCATCCAGAGACTAATGGACATATAGGAACAATTGACCAAGTAATAGAGGATCAATTAAGCATGTATGTTATGGACCAACAAAAACATTAGTAAAAATACTTTCCCTTAATTGAATTTTCCTACAATAAAAATTATGATAGTTCAATTCAAATACCTCCATTCTAATAATTATATTTAAAATATTGGATAGCACCACTTATTTGGGACAGGTTACTGGACTAGATGTTTGTGGGACTAGAATTAATTTAAGAAAGGGAAGAGCAAGTAAAACAAATTAGGAAATGAATAAAGGAAGCATAGGATAGGCAGAAAAGCTATGATGATGCTCACATGAGGGATATAAATTATGAAGTAGGAGATACATATTTTATCCATTTAATACCAAACAAAAGCACCATACCATTTATAAAGGGAACAAAGTCATCGCTCTAGCTTATTGGCCCATTTAAAATTCTAGAAAGAATTGGGCCTGTCATCTATTGTCTTGCACTAGTGCCCTACTTGCATAAAATTCATAATTTTTTTCATATATTTGTGATAAGGCACTAGAAAGTTAATGAATCTCACAACCTTCTATGGGAGGAACTATATCTATCAGACGATAAAATCATTTCAGTCGAACTATTATGTATTCTAGAATGTAAGGTTTGACAACTCACAAACTCCCTGGTGGAAAAAGTTAACGTCCAATTGGAAAAATATAGTCCTAGATCTACTACCTCGAAAGACACATACACAATATGCCAAAAGTATCCCAATGTGTTTTCATTTTTTTTAAAATTAAAACTTTCTTTTGTTTGTCCTTAGTTATTTAGCCAGATACCTTAGACTATCATTTTGGACCTATCCATAACTATGACAATTTACATGTGAGAATGTTATTTCAAAGACTTATGTTTTTTCATTTATGATTAATTAAAGTACATTTTTGGTACATGGATACCAATATGAATTATTCTATGAATGAAATGTCTACATAGTATTTTTTACTTATCAACATGTAGGATTATGCAAAAATGCCATATTTCTTATTACTCATAAGATGGATATAATTATAGAGACTACACTTGACTACTTAAATGAAAGAGCTAAATTTCAAGTATATTGACCATACATAGCAAAATACTTAGGATAAAATCAAATATCAATATTATGGATGTCAAAAAATATGTATGCTGGAAGATGTTCCTTGAATATATTTTGGTTTTGGATATATTAATGCATATGTTATAATTTATAGACACATGTTATATTACAAATGATAATATTATTATGGTTTCGAATATTTGATGCATATGTTATCATTTGTACACAAGTGTTATATTACAGAGGATATCATTATCTGGTTTTAATATATTAATGCATGTTATAATGAGTGGACAAGTGTTCATATGGAAGAGGACATAATTATACAAATTGACCACATGATGAAAAAACTCGACAAACAATTGAGACTTATTGAGATTCCATGATAGGGTGTCAACCTTAGTCCTACTAGGAGGGGTGGAGGTGTTACCCGACATTTATCCTCCAAAACATGGATCATGGCAGGGTTCTGCAAGTCCTAGACGTGTGATGATGATTTCCAGATGCCTAGCAGGGAAGCCAGGTTGATGTAGTTGACACTCCCACCTGTCATTTTTTATGGATGGTTAGGTTAGTATAGTTAATTCCATGGAATATTCTAGTTGAGGGTAGATAGGATGAAAGTGGAGGAGATTGGAAAGGATAGGGTGATTCTATAATCCCTTGGGAACTCTGTGGAGGAAGGATGTAAATCCTACGATATAACCAATAGATGTTGAAAATACAAATTTGAAGTGTCCTCACATTAAAGAACACAATCCTTACATGCCTATAATAATCCATAAATTAATTATTGATATACTATAAACCCTAACATCGGGACAAAGTTTTCTAGAAGAGAGGTGTATGTAATGATCCATCTCAAATTATGGGCACTAGGTGATTAGTAGCATCAATATGATAGATACATATGCATGCATCACATGCATTGAACTTATATATATATATATTATATATATTTCATAACAAATTGTAACATAATAGACAATTAAAATATAAATATAATATGTACATAATACATTATGCAATGTAATATTTATGTCGATATTTAAATGGGAGTTATTAGATGAAGGAGCGGACATCTTAAATTAAATAAAGGCCAAATGGTATTTATGATTACCAATATATTTTAAACCAATACCACCACTTGATTCAAGAACATTCATCTTTGTTTATGTGAGATAGTATAAAAAGAGCTAGCATGAGTTTATTATCCCAAAGATAATTATGCAAAGGTCGTGCAAGTTTAATGGGGATAAGGATGCTCTTGTATATAATGAGGCAAAGAGGGTGAAGTCAGAGTATTTTTCTATTTTTGTTGTTTGTTTGAGGGGGGGAAGAGGAACGGAATAAGACAGAGTTCACGAAGAAGGAGGCACATTCAGAATTGGGGGACGAGCCTAGGGCTCCATTTGCAACTAAAAACTAGGAAACTTGAGTATTGTTCTTAGATTTTTGGGCACGAAGGCCAAAAGAATTTGATCTTGAAGTCTTTTGGGTATGGGAACCAAGGAGGTTGATCCCATATATGTAGGGAGAAAATTTTTTATTTGGTAATAGAATTAAAGGACTAGGAGCAACATCAATTGTGAATTGACATCAGACGATGGAACCATGTATGTACTTATATTTAACTCGATAGATTTACCCACAATGTGGTTCTTTGATTGAAATGAAAATTTGTGTTTTACATATTGGTTCACTTGGAATTAATAGGTAATCGATTTTATTTACTCATATACATTATGATTCCCATTTATATATATTTAGGTAAATATACATCGAATAATGTTAAATAATGTTGTGAGTTTTTTTTAAGCTAGTAATTTGTATTAGGTTTCTAGAAAATTAGATCAATTTCAAACATTATTCATGTTTGGGTTATTACTAGGGAAACCAGTTTAGAGGTCAAAGATAATAGTCTTTACTATGCCAAACTTGACAAAAAAGAGACATGACATGACAAAAACTAGAGAGTTGACATGTTGCATCAAGAATGAGGAAGGGAACATAGATATATTAATCCAAAATAACCCATTATTTTCTAGATCCTACATAGTCTACTTAATACTAAAAACATAAAAAAAATTAATAGGAGAGGGGGAACGAAAACCACTAAAAACTAACACAGAAAACCAGAAATTAGCCATTAGACAAAATATAAACTTGAGCTTTCATACAATAAAGAAGTATATTGGTTGACAAGTTATTGTTCTTCGACATTATATGGTGGTGGAATGGAGGATCTTGGAGGAAATCTCATCTCAATCGTAGCCAACCATCCTTGAATCTCCAGTATTAGGTTCTTTAATTCATCCATCTTATTTAGTAAGTTGGGTTATGCTTGATTTGCTTCTACTAAAATGTTTCTAAGGAGTAAATTCACATATCAATATAGATATACTCTATGCAAGTAGAAATTTTGGCATCCCAGTCATTCTTGCTAACAATAATAGAATGTAGTAGAAGCTAAGAAATGGTGAAATTCGGTCATGTGATGGGTGACGACTATGAAAAATGGTGTATTCCTTTCGAAGATGGATGAGAGCCTAAGGGAGCTTGGTTAAACCACTCTCCATTTGAGAAATCTTGCAAAGGGGCCAGAAAAGCTAAGGTAGGGATAACACCTAACATTGATTTCAATGGACGGAAGTGACTAAAGGTTATGGTAGCTACTAGAAACAATATTAAGATGCATTAGAAGGATAGGAATAAATCCATGACTTCCACTAGAGATTTTTTTTTTTGCAAATAGTCAGGATTCCTCAACTCCAAAAATATAGCTAAACCTCTTAGTGCACTCCTCCATTTCTCTAGGGTGGGAGGGGGCATTCGTCATTAGCTCACACAAATACATGTTCAAGGGTGGAAATGCAGAGAGCCACATCATCTCAAAACCAATGAACATTAATACTATAGTGTCACCTATCAAATAAAAAATGTGAATAAATTTATATGTAATGTTAAAGTGATTTAAGATTATAAATTAATTATTATCCTTTCCCTTTTTTTCATCATTTACAATAGCTTTTATAATAAAATAAAATGATAGTTAAATTAAAATAAACAAACCATTTATATGAACTAACATAAACATATGTGATACCATAAAAGGAAAGAATCGAATAATTTTACCTAAAAAAAGATATACGGACTTATTGTGAAGTATATTTATTCAAAATTATAAATCCATTAAGACATTCAAAAAATATTTACAATTTGTATTTTTTTTCAGAATCTTTTGTGTAATTTTAATAACTTACTTAAAAATGAATTTCTTTCAATTATTTTAAAATATAAAAATAGAATATATTATTAAACATTAAATTATCAATTTATTAATTCAAGCATGACATAAAGCAACAAATTATAATCAAACAAACATTTTGTAATTAATCTTACAACCCTTGGAAACGTAGCATAAACACTTATTGCAACAATTAGTGTCACAAACTTTATGACACAATTGGAAAGACCAAAATACTGTCAAAAACATTAAATGTTAACTTGGCACAATATTGTCAAAATCATTAAATGTTAGCTTCTTTGGAATATGATTAGATACAGTTGTTTTCTTCTTCAAATATAAATTTTATTTAATTCATTTTTCCCAAAAATATTCAAAGATAAACTTAAAACTTTTGGAATCTAACTTTATATGTATAATGCATGAATTTTCCTATTAAATGCCTTATTGATGAGTTTTGTACCTACTAAAGTAATTAAATATTTAAATTAATTACATTATAAGGTGTTTCTTTTTTAGAAGAACTTCCTCTACATGCCATTTTGTGGTAGTTTTTACTATGAGATCTATTGTTAGACGATTGAAAGTTTTTCCACCACTAGATCCCACAACATTAATTGTCAACCAATTCTTTACTTATGCAATTGCTCAGCTTGTTTAGCTTTAAAATAAAAATAATTATAACATAATGCAGCTGAACTATCTTTATTTTTATTGGAATTACAATGTTCCACTCTCAAATATTCATAAGTGCATAGTAAAGTTGAAGTGATTACAAGGTTGGGTGACAACGACATATTGAAAAGTTTAGTGGTTAGTGTTGTTCTTAAATTCATTCAGGAGGTCAATGTGTCAGGTAAGATATGTGAATCGAGAACTCCTATTTATATTAATGGAACAAATTATATTAAAACTTTGCATTGAATTGGGTAATCGCTGAGCCAAAAAAAAGAAAATAAAGGAAAGGATTGACATGTCATCATTTTGATGATGATGTTGAAAAATATCGCATGAAAGGATGATCATGGCTGAATATGGCTTTCACTATTAAGAAAATTATAAATATTGTACGTTTTAGGTTCTTTTACATAAATGCCAGGTGAAATTCGCAATTCTGCCTGCAGCTAACGTCGCTTGGATCGTCGCTTGGATACAAAGACTATGTGAATGGTTGTTGCTTCTTTGTTCAAAGTGTAATGGCCAGAATCGTTCCACTTTATGAGAATTAAATTTATTTCAGGGTTTAATCACTCATCAAACATATATTTTTGGTATTTTTAAAGGTGAATTCAATTTTTGTTTTTAAAATTAGAGAACAATAATAAATAATATAGCAAATCTTATTCCCAATAGAGTATAATTTTTCTTGGTTACTCATGTTAGTTTTTTGTTTTGAATATAAATGTAATTTTTTTTAAATATAAATTTAGTTTTATTTTAATGACGATTTTAAATAGAATTCTTTTGTTCTTTATTGAATTACTTAATTTACGGTTGAATTTAGGTAAATTTATTAAAAGTTAGAGAATCACTTGTATATTTAAAAACACTATTTAACTCCTAGGAGGGTTCTTCCTTGAAAGAATTTTTTTATATACTGAAGATAACTCTGAGAATAATTAATTAATTTTAAACAAGATAAAATAAATTCTAAACAATATAAGCATTACAATGTTTTATATATATATCTTACCTATCGTGTTCCATTTTTTAAGTATTCACTGGTATAGTTAAACTTATCTATCATGTTCCATTTTTGAAATGTTCATTGGTATAGTTAAACATCTTTTGATCATTTAAGTTTCTGCATGGGAGAAGAGAGTGATCATGCCCATATTACTGCAATATCATATGCATTGGTTTCTATTATAGCAGAGGTTTGTTTTCTATTTAGAGAATAATTTATTTTTATTTTAAGGTGTACATGTGTCAACTCCATGTTGAGCATGGAAATATTTACACATAATCCTTATATTGCATTGTAGAATAAGCCTCTCGGCTCAATAAAAGTTATAGCATTTTAGTCATATAAATTAAATAATTGTTAGATATAAATTTGTACTAAGTTATTGGATTTATAATATCTAATACATGACAAAAAATTTAAAAATAATAAAAATGAACTAAATTATGAATTTAATTTAAGCTATTGTTGTTATTATTATTAATAATAATAAAATTAAAGTTATGAGTTAAACATATATACATTTAAAAAACCATGAAATATGTAACAAAATTCTTAATCATGGAAATTCAACCCTATTTTATCATGGTGATTCTTGACTTGTAAATAGGATTTGTTACAATAACATGGCTTATCAATAACATATATCCCAAAAACCATAACTCATTTCATATGACACTTGTTCATATAACATTTTTTTTATTAATCAGTTTAAGTAAAAAGGTAAAAGGAGTATAACTACTTTTAAGATAAATATCAAGTTTAAATATGTTTCACACTAAGAAAAGAGCTATCATTAATCTATTTTATAAGATGGGCTATATTATTATGTTATTTAAAAAAAAATATTTATACCATAAATTTCAATCTATATTATTTTGTTTATGTTTTAGTAATTTCACCTTCAGATACATTGTTAGACAATTGGGAGTTCTTCCACCTTTAGATCCCATCAACATAATTATAAAAATAATTATAACCCATCAACATAATGCATGTTAGGTACCTTTGTAGTTGTTGGATTTACGGATTTCTGCCCCACTATCAAATATTCAAAAGTCCATAGTAAAGTTGAAGTAACTTGAACGGATCATATTCTGAATTCCATAGTAAATTTGAAGTGACTAGAATGGATTGTCGTCCATGGCGCTTCATTGCTAGGTGAAAAACCCTTGTTGTTGCAAGAACTGCCAAAATAATTTGGTATCATGGGGTCATTCAAGGTGTTGCCTTTAACCCAAGAAATGAGGTCTCTACCAGATTGATTAGGGAATCTAAAAAGCTTGGAATTTGAGTGAGTCATTATAGATAGTCATTACAGAAACATTCACTAAATAAAAATGTAGTTTAAGTCTTTGCCCACATTGTACAAAGGTCTATTTTTGGGGTGCACTCACTTATCACAACAAATGATACTCTTTAGGTAGTTGGTCACTGATAACGTATGTTGGAAAGGCAAGGGAGTGAGACTTGTCTATCATTGATGATCTAAATAAAATGAGAAACATCACCATTTTAATATTTATACGCAACCCTAGGACATAGGATATTGTTGAAATGCTTCATTAGTTTTTTTGAAAAGTGAAGTTACGAAATGTAGAACAATGGTTACAAGCATTGAGAAATGTGTGTCCCATTTACATAGGGCTATTATTTTCAAAATTTGATATAGAATATAAATCTATTACAATGCATAGAAAGAATTGTAAACATCAATTAGATTACAATTGGATTTTAGTATCTCCCCAAATTGTGCTCGAGATAGTCATTATAGAAACATTAAGTAAATGATAATGTAGTTTAAGCTTTGCCCAAAGTGCATGCAATCATTGTAGAAAGCGATATTATTGGAGTGCTTTATGAATTATGTTGAAAAGTTCATATAGGATATAGTTTGTCTATTTTAATCAAAACAAAGAATTGCAAACTTTGATTGAATTACAATGTATTGTTAGTCTCTCCCCAAGGTGTGCACAAAATAAAGTTTTTTAAAGTTTGTTTTCTATGGTGCGATGTGTTTTCATCATTATCTACATTTGTAATCAAATGAGTATTTTTAGTTCTTTTACACATTTCAGACGATTACTAATGTGGTCATTGTTAGAGAGATGGAGTCATTGAAACACAATTTGACCAGGCCCTAAATGTTGAATTATAAGCTATATAGAATAGGTGAATTACAAGCTATATAAAATAGGTTATGTTTTGAGGAAAGATAACATATTTTATGCAATCACCTGATAAAGAAATGAAATTTACTCAACAAACACTTACCACAATAAATTATACTCTTGAGGTATGTTGTCAATGATAAGGTATGTTGGAAGGCCAAGGTAGTATGACTTGTCTATTATTGATCATTTAAATAAAATGAGAGACATCAAAATTATTATCTTTATATGAAACCCTAGGACATAAGGTGTTGTCGAAATGTTTCATTATTTGTTTCAAAAAATGAAGTTAAGAAATGAGAAATTATGTTTGCAAACATTCAGCAAAGTACAATGATGTAAAACACGTCTTTGTAGTTTTTGAATGTATGCTAGTGTCTATGTCTATTATGCATGGTTACTATCATAAATGGGGCAATTGTATGAGAGAATATGCGAGATGAAATGAAAAGGAAGGCCAACCAATTAATGGGATCATAATTTTGAAATATATGTATAATACATGCCTAACAAATTCACCTCCATTGAGAATGCCTTCACTATGATTTACTTGATGCATGTACCCTGCTTCGCATATTGTAGATTTGAGGCCTAGCAGTCCTCTCTTTGTAAATGTTTTACACTACCTTGTTATCCATTTGGCAGTTAAATGTTCACATTATATTTCTTTTTCTCTGTGAAGAGATACCCTGCTCAAAGCCACATTAATTAATTTAGTTGATCCAGTGGAATGATACATAGAGGGAAAAAAATTCATACAAAAGTAAGATAACGAAATGATTTGTTTAAATCAGTATTTGTAATAAGAATTACACTAGCCTTTATTGATGCTAGAAAAAATTGTTCATATTATAGGATGCAAACTTGATTAGTCACGAAAATAATCATGTATAAAATTTATACCTTATAACTTACTTTACATCAATTAACAAAATTCCAAAGCCTCATGATAGTGATTTCCTTTATTCAATTAATTTTCTCTTTTATTCATTGTGAATAGCCTTGTAGGGTTGAAATCAACATCCCTCGAGGACTTCCTTGACAAATTGTTCCTTATTTCCACTTGAATTATTATGCCGCGATTTTATTTTATTTCGTTGAACTAGAAAAATTTAAGTCTTAAACATAATAGAGATCTGTTCTAAAGGTTTTTTATAAATATGATCAATGAATCAATTATCAAGTTAATCTAGGTGGAAGTGTTCCTCTACAACTTCCAACCAAAGACTAGAAATACCAGAGGCCTAGGTATCCAACCATTGATGCTCAATCTATTCATCACATATGACATGCACAGGAGAACTTAAGTCCCTAGCCAATTTAGGAAGTTTCCTCACGTGAGAATACTCCCTCATATCAAGTTATTTTAAGCTAGATAATTACCCCAATTGATCTGGGAACTATTTTACATGCCTGCACGGTGAAATATTAAAGGAATGCAGTTTTTTAAGCTTACAAACTGAATATGATAGTTCTTCTAAACTTGGACATGCATACAATTTTAGCATTGTTAGTGAGCTGAGATCTCCTATATCATTGGATAACTTATGAGGATCATGGTAGTTTGTGATGGAAAACTATTGAAGGGAAGTCATATTATATATACTTGAAGGAAGTTCCTTTAAAATGCTACAATGATCAATAATGAACTCAAGAATATTGGGGAACTCCAAACACAACCCTCTATATGATATGGTCATATTTCCGCAACCCTCACATAGAATCAACAACAATTTCTATAATTCTTTGTAGGATTGAAAGTATTTTTGAAGGGAAGAAGAATTATCTCTAACTGAACAAATTTTAGTAGAGTTAATGAAGACAACACTAATATGCCTTGGAGTATAACATGCTAAAAATTGTGGTTGACAATTATTTGAACATTTAATTTATGCATTAATTTCATAAATGGTGGAAGAAAGTATTCACTTGCATAAAAGTTTAAGATAAGAGCCTTGGTATTTGGAAAGCTCATATGCACCAATCTTTCTCCTTCATTGCATTTTGACATACAATAATATAAAAATCAACACATTTAGAAACAAATTATGTACTGGTAGAATTTAAGAGATTGAAAGATTTTGCTCATGTGAGACTATTCAATATTGAAAAATGGTCATAAACTACTAGGAGAGGAGAAAGAAATATGCACCAAACTTGTGTGGAAGGAAACAATATCAACATAAAATGTACTAATTTTTATCTTCAATGATTTTTTTATGTCATGATTCTTCTCAAATTTATGCCTTATAGAGTTTCCTTTGCAACATCTTGTGAAATTGCTAACTATATATTAAGTTCACTAGCATTAAAAAGAATAGAAGTGTAATGCAGATCATATGTATGGTGTTTCAATATATTAATAGTTTAAGAGAATCACGTGAATAAAGGAGGAATAATAATGGTTGGACAGATAAGGCCACCAATTATGACTGTATAAATCAAAACTTTTACTAATTTCATGATATCTCACTTACGTAAAAATTGATAAATTTACTATCAATTTTTCAAAAGACTTCAATACATGTATACATTACAAAGGGTGCAACATCATTAAGAAGTTACTAATTTATTTTCTTACATCGCTTTTTAAATAAGATTTTATTTGAGTTTATTTAAAGGTATAATTTACATAATATATTAATTATTGTAAGATAAAATAAAATAATTGGTAAAGTATTAAAAAATAATAATAAACAATATTTAAATAAATATTACATTATTAATTAAAAATATTAAAATATAAGAAAAAAAAAATATTGTTTAAAAAATATATAGCAAATTAAACCAGAAGATTACCTCATTTATCATAGATTTTTATTTATAAATAACTAATTGTAATACTATGGTCAATAACCTCCTATTAATAAGCATACTTAAAAATTGTAACACATGTTCACATGAAATTGTTTTAATTTATCAATTTAAATAAAGAGACATAAATAACATAAGTACTCTCTATATAAATGTCAACCATTGATTTGGGACTTTTATTGAAAATATTCTAAAATATTTCATGTGGGTTAAATTCATACCATCCACCTAATAATTATTGATCCATTAATTGTTGTGTATATTCCACTAGACAATTCATCACAGCATATCTTATATATTATACTTAGAATCTAAAATTCTACACTATCACAATTTTATTAAATTTCTAGATTTGTAGATTTTACTCTAAATAGTGCATGTATGTGAATGGAAATTATTTAGAAAATAGAGAGCATCAAGATAAATGTCACATGCACATAAGACACAATATTTTCTCTAGGAAACCCTTTCAGGAGAAATATTTTCTCCGCTCCCTTTATCTGTCCGGAAATCTGGCTGCAGATATAAAGAAGTACAACATGTTCCTTGTGGGCTATTACAGTGCACAAATCCTCTCTAGGTGCTCTACCTCCTATCCCTCTCGGCTAGTTTTTCTCATTTATTGAACAAGTGCACTTGAAAGAATGGAATCCCATTTCCTCCTAGTCGCGCGGTTATAACACAACCTGATAACCCACTAGTTATTAGGTTTGAATACCTCAACTCTACAATAGAGTTACAATATAAAATATTCTAGAGTCTTTTACATCATAATCACTTAACTAGCCCATTTTCCATTAATAATGGTAGTTTTTGTGGTATCCTCCTGAGTTATGGGTGTGAAAGTAGGAAGGTCAATTTTTTAGTGGCATAACATTCACATAGAAACTCTTATTAACGTGATTCTTGTGTCATTGGAAATATATATATGTGTAAAATAACAACAGAAGGTGAGACACTAGAGAAATGAATTTTCACCCCCATAAAATGTTGTATGATGCCTGAAAATGCTTCCAAAAGGTTCCAAACCCTGTTTTGCAAACTAGGTCCCACTGGTAAAAATAGAACTATGAGATGATCCCTCCACTTTTTCCACTTAAGATTCATCAATATGGATGAAAACTAATATAATGATCCAACATGCATCAAACTTCCCCATTTAGGGAGGATTTAAGTCACCAAAATTTTCTACTGAATAAGGTGAGGAATATTTTCCTCCACCTTCTCTTTGGTACCATTTAGCTTTGCATGGAAGTTGTCATTAGAACCTAATATTCAAAAGGTTATTTTTCCCCTACCTTTTAGGTCTTGACCACTTCTACAAATCTATATCTTCTATCAACTATGCTTGAGTAGTCTCTACAAAATACTCTACAGAAATTAGGACTTTTTGTTCTTCTTGATATAGCATCGCAGGATGATAGAGTTTCACATTCTCTATATTCAAAACTGATATCAATGGAATGTGACATCCACCCATGGAATTTACCCATGGTATTTTAAGCAACATCTACTCGTGGTATTCATTCACCCATGGTATTTATCCACCGATCGTATTCACCCATGGTATTATAAGTGGCATCTATCCATGGTATTCGTTCACCCATGTTGTTTACACACCCATGGAATTTACCTGTGGTATTGTAACTAAAAAATCCTATAAGTAACATGTCACATTTTATAAAAGGACATATTGTCTACCACAATGTAGCTTTTACATTTATTCTTTGTTTTAATACAAATTTTCTTTGTGGTTTTGTTCACTGTTTGTTATCCACTTTTTCTTACATTTCAATTTTTTAGATCTTTCCACCCATAAGATATGGATTAGTGGTATTAGATCAGGTTACAACACCATAGAAATGAGGGTTTGAAGCATATTCAAGTTTTGAAACTTTCGCATCAAGCTTCAAAAACTTCATGAAATTGTTACGAATCTAAAGAGAATCTCAAAAGGTGAAAGATATATCATTTGAAAGGAATTTATATTAGATCAAAACAATTGTTTTAAGGAATTTGATTTTGTTTCCTGGTTTTAGAGATATGAGTAATTAAAGTTACACATATATTCAAAATTGCGTGACTGCACGTACCATGAGTTTCAGGAATTACCTTCTCACTCAACAAATCATCAAAGTTCAATTTTATTATATTAATGGAAATATCTCTTCAATGCTTAAACTGGGTCTTCGATAGAATTTCATTTCATCGCCTATAGTAGAAGTTATCAACAATGTTGCAATACGAGGTCTATTACTAGAAGGAAATCAAAAGGAAAGGAAAAAAATGAAAAAAAATAATAATAATGTGAAAGAATCAATTACAACATGTCATTGGATAGAATAATATACCATACAAGCCATCATAATTTTACCATGCAGACTTTTAGACATCATGGTTATGGGTCACCCATAAACCCAAGGTTATGGGTCTACCACAAAAAACCCTTGCCATCAAAGTCCATTTTCTAGGTCGCACATTGTTAGTACCATTGTTGGTCACAAACATTATATGGTATATGTTGTGGGGGAAATCCTTTATATGGATATGAACAATCCCTCTAGTCCTATGGGAGGGTCTAGCAATAAACGAAGATAAATATATGTAAACTTTACTAGTTTATAGCAGAAACCACAAAGGAGGATAAGTGACCTACTTGTCTTTGATGCTAACAGCCGTTGGTGTCATCCTTGATTCTTTCAGTTCCACATTCAATATCCTCTTCAGTATTATGGATGAATACGTACAAGGAAAATCACATAGAGACAACAAACACATACATATCAAAATCCATTCCAATATAAGCCATGCAACATATCGAGGAGTATTACACTAAATGAGAAAGAATTGGCACATTTATGGAAAACAAACACATAATATATTATCAATATATGGTAAAGGGAGCATTACAACCACTTAAGCCTTGATGTTGGAAGATTCCTTTAGGCAAGTTTCCAAGTCCTAGCCTTAACCTTCAAGCACTCCTTTCTCCTTAGCAAAATGGGAAAAATTTGGGGATAGCTCAATGCTAGGAAGGAAACCAATCAATAGCCAACCATTAGTGGATAGTAGGCATCTCATTTATAGGGAAAAGGAGGTAGTTGAGGATCCATGAAAGGAAGAAGAAGCTCTAAATCTGAATGGAAATATCCATGAAAGTATGATAAAGGACCAAGAATGGAGATCTCATTTCAATCCTCATTCACTTGTAACTAGCTCATCATTCTTGAGACTTCTAGTAAGAGAAGCTTCTCCTCCAATTTGGGAAAAGATGAGTGAAGAGGATTAGTGCGGGTTTTCCTTATAAAATCAATGATGGTAGCTCTAGGAGAGTATTATGTAATAATTTACCAGCACGAGTCACTATTTATACAAAACGCATTGATCTTGAAAAACGAGGTTTTTTACAAGTTCTTCATAAGTTACTTCAAGGAAAGTTTTGTTCTTAACTTCAGGGATGCTTCTGAACATGTTTCTTGGTGAATGCATTGAAATATTTTGTCATCTTATGATTTCTGTGGAATTAATGACACAAATTTCAATACTTCGGGATATGAGATGGGTAGTGTGACAAATTATTGTATAACAGATTTCCGCTAAAGCACGAATGTAGAATAGGAAGTGATGGTTGAAGTGCTTTAAAAGCCAAAGAAACGACTTAGAGAATCACTGTTAGGAGACCTGGAAATAAAAAATGATAGAAGATATTTGACATCTTTGATGTAAGTATGCCTAAAAATACATCTTTTAGTAGGCATCGAACAATACATAAGTCTACGGCATGTGCACAACCATCCAAATAGAGAAAGGATTATGTTTATTGATCTGCAGAATAGACCTAGCCATCTAAATAGAAGGGACCATGTGTATAATCATGAATACTTGATAACTCTATGCATGCTGGATTTATCAAATGAAACCCATGGGTCTTCATCTCTATCCTAATGCAACTGAAGTATGAATCTAACCATGCGAATAAATGTGTTAGAGTCAAACAGGGTAGGAACCACCTTATTACTGATCAATGATGTAAACCGTTAATAGGCATGAGAGAAACCACCAATGATGATCATGGCTCTTAAGGTACAATGACACAATCCATGAGTGTGAACAATGAAGCTGAAGTAAAACACTCACAAAATCATTCGATCGAAGGCTAATGATGTGAACCTATCGTTAAATGGGAAGAACCTACCATTGATGCATGCAAGCTCCAAGGTACTGAAAGGGAATTTATAGAGCATCTTCTTGGATATTGAATTGGATTTTACATGAAGCAATCCATCGAAGGAGGGTCATAATGTTTCCCACATCATCGACATGAAACATATGATTTTGCAAAGTTTTAAAGAGTGATTCAAGATTGCTGCAAAAATTTCAAACAGGGTATAAGTGGTTTGAATTTGCAGGTGGGACTTCTCTTAAACATATTAGTGACACGACTCCAAAATTCGGCATCATTTTACTCAAAATAGGATTAGAGGTCATGGTGACAATATATAGATAGATGATAACCATCATCACTGGAACCAATTGCTATCCTTTTATACCACTCGTTCCTCTAGGTGGAGTCCTCTTTCACTGCTTTTCAGACTCCAAAAATATGAAAATATTGTTGAGCACTTGTCTTTTCGAACTCGTAAAAGTAAATGAAGGGATTCTACTTAGTATAAGTTTAACCCTTTTCCAAACTGATATACACTAGCTATGAAAAAGGAATACCTTAGTCAAACATGGCTAATAGGTTCTCTGCAATATTGCGTTCTAGATTTTTGGACTTAAGAGACTATTAATGAAAAGGGACCTCTGTAGGTTTATTTTCACCTCTTTTTCAAACTCTCTAAACATGAAAAATATGTCGATTTATGAATCCTTGGACTCGTAAATCTACACTGATGAAGGACTTGTCACCATGACGAGACCGAGCTACTCCTTCCTAGGGCTCGTTTTAAATACTAGGATGGATTCATTCGCAGGATGAACTCATATGAGAAGAATATGGTATCCTCTTCAAGCTTGATATTAAATATAAAGAGGCACTCGCTAGAAATATTTGGGGGAAGTGGAAAGAAATATATATCCTTTCTTTTGTATGAAAGGAAGTATGTCGCTCTATAACATGAAAATTATATTTATCTTGTGTCGAGTTTGGGACATCCTCACTTTATCACTTGTCTTATTGGGTTTGGGAAATCCATTTTCCTCTAATTTTATTATATATTGTCACCTTGAGCTCCAATCCTATTTTGAGTCAAATACTACTGAATTCCAGAGTATTACCATCGATATGTTCAATCAAAGTCCCACTTGCAAATTCAAACTACTTATACCATGTTTGACTTTTCTGTAACAATCCTAAATGTCTCTTGCAAACTTTGAAAATCCTATGTTTCATGTCGATGATGTGGAAAACATTATGGCCCTCCTTTGACAAATCACTTCCTGTTGACTCCAACTCATTATCCAGGAAGATGATATAGAAACACCCTTTCATTACCTTGCAACTTGCATGCCTCAATGGAAGGTTCTTCACATTCAACGATAGGTTCACATCATCGGCCTTTGATTGAATGATTATGTGATTGTTCAACTTCAGCTTCATTGTTTACTCTAGTGGATTGTGATGTTGCACCTTGAGAGCCATCATCATCACTGGTGGCTTCTCTCATGCTTGTTAACTATTTACAACATTAACCGATAATCAGGCGGTTTCTAGTACAATCCACTCTGACATATTTATTTGCATGGTTCTATTCATACTTTGGTTGGATCGAGATAGAGATGAAGACCCTTAATTTCATCTGATAAGTCTAGGCTACGTGGATTTATTAAATATTCAATATTATACACATGATCCCTTCTATTCGGATGGTTGCATCCATGTCGTGGATTCATAAACATAATCATTTTTATTAAGATAGTTGTGTGCATGTTGTGGATTCATGTATTATTAGATGCCTACTTAGAGATGTATTTTTAGTCATAATTACATCAGAGATGTCAAATATATTGTATCATGTTTTATTTGCAGGTATCCTTACAATTTTTTTCCATGTCCTAGCCTTAACCTTCAAGCACTCCTTTCTCCTTAGAAAAATGGGCAACATTTGGGCATAGTTGAGTACTAGGAAGGTAGCCAATAAATAGCCAACCATTAGTTGATAGTAGGGATCTCATTTATAGGGAAGGAGAGGGACTTGAGGATCCATGAAAGAAGGGAGAGCTTCCACATCTCAAGGAAAATATCCATGAAAGTAGGATCAATGACCAGGAATGGGTGGCCTCATTCCAATCCCCATTCACCTATAATTGGCTCACCATTCTTGAGAATTCTAGTAAGAGAAGCTTCTCCTCCATTTTTGGAAAAACCAACTGTAGAGGATCAGGGCAGCTTTTCCTGATAAAAGTGGCATTGGAAGGGCTAGGAGACTATGATGCAACAAGTTAGTAGCACAGGTTACTAGTTATGAAAAATGTGTTGATATTGAAAAACAAGGTTTTTAACAAGTTCTTCAGAATTTCTTTCAAGGCAAGTTTTCTTCCTTTCTTTAGGGATGCCTCTCTATATGTCTCATGGTGAATACACTATCAAGTTTCACGATATTGAGATATTTGTGGCATTAATGACACAAATTTCAAAACTTTAGGATACAAGAGGGAGACTATAGCAAAATATTGTATAACATATGCCCCCTAAAGCGTGAAGGTAGAACATGAAGTGAAGGTTGAAGTTCTTTAGAAGCCAAGGCAAGGACTCAGAGAAACACCGTTAGGAGAACTACAAATCAAACGTGATACAAGATATTTGACATCTCTAATGTAAGTATGCATAATAATACATCTATAAGTAGGCATATAACAATACATGAATCCACAAGATGGATGCAACATTCCAAATAGATAGGTTTATGTTTATGGATCCACAACATGGATGTGACCATCCAAATAGAAGGGATCTCTTGTATAATCATGAGTACTTAATAACTCCGCAAAATTTGGATTTAACAAATGAAATCCAGGGTCTTCATCTCTATCCTAATCCAACCAAAGTACAAATTTAACCATGTGAATAAATGTGTTAGAGTTGAAGATGCTAGAACCATGTTATTACCAGTTAATGGTGTAAACTGTTAACAGGCATAAGAGAAACCACCAATCATGACAATGGCTCTCAGAGTACAACACAATCAACCAGTGTGAAAATGAAGCTGAAGTAAAACACTCATATAATCATTAATTGAGGGCCAACGATGTGAAACTATTGTAGAATGCAAAGCACCTACCTTTGAGACCTGTAAGCTTCGAGGTACTGAAAGATAATTTCTAGACCATCATCGTGGATAAGGAGTTGGAGTTGACAGGAATTGATTCATTGAGGGAGGGCCATAATGTTTCCCACATTATAGACATGAAACATAGTATTTTTCAAAGTTGGAAAGAGTGGTTTAGGATTGTTGCAAGAAAGTCAAACAGGGAATAAGTGGTTTGAATTTGCAGGTGGGACTTCTCTTGAACAAATCGGTGACACAACTTAGGAATTCAATAGCATTTGACTCAAAATAGGATCATAGGTCATGGTTAAAATATATAATCCAATGAGAGGAAAATGGATTCTCCCCCATTATTTCTAGCGAGTACCTATTTATTTGTAATCTCAATATTGAAGAGTACACCATATGGTTTTCGCATAAGTCATCCTTTGAATCAATCCATCATAGTATTTATAACAAGCCCTAGGAAGGAGTAGCCCTCTCTTGTTATGGTGAAAAGTCCTTCGTATTTTTAATTTTATGAGTCCAACAGAGGGGTAAATCAACATATTTTTCATGTTTAGAGAGTTTGAGAAAGATGCGAAAAGAACACTTTAGATTTCCCTTTTTGTAGATAGCCTCCTATGTTAAAAAGTGTAGAAAACAATACTGAAGAGAACCTCTTAACCATGTTCAACTAAGGTATTCCTTTTTCGTAGCTAGTCTATCTCAGTGTGAAAAAGGGTTAAAATTATAATGAGTAGACTTATTTTCATTTACTTTTATGAGTTCAAAAGGAAAAGTGCTCAAAAATATTTTTATATTTTTGGAGTTTGAAAAGATCTGAAAGACGAATCCACCTAGAGGAACGAGTGGTATAAAATGATAGCAGCTAGTTGCAGTGATGATGGAACTGCTCAAAACATGTAAAGGTCAAGAGGTTGGCTAATAATACTTCTCATCACAGGTTTTCCCCATGCAACGGTAAAATAACCAAGTGAAAGCGCACGATCGACCAAAGATATGGTGACAATGGAATGAAGAAGCAAAGGCTCATCTAGAAAAAATAGGATGATAAGTATGGAAATCACGAGAGGTGAAGTGGGAACGGTTTCATTTTTACACAAGCCCGAAACATGGGAAACATTGTTTGAGGATACTTGAAGATGATTTCATTTTTTCAAAAGCTTGAAACATGAGAAAAAACTATGCTTGTATTTGGTTTCAATTTTACACAATCTTGAAACATAAACAAACTCTGCTTGATATTGGTTTCAATTTTACACAATCTTGAAATGAGGAAAAACTATGCTTGAGATAAGATTGTATGCCCCCATCATAATGAATCAATATGAGGTACATGCTCCCAAAGATTCATTTCACTCACCTCAGTAGGCTACTGGTTACTAACAATTGGATGGAATGAAGGTTCACTTTACGAGATCAAGTGAAAGGGCTAAATAGGAATTTATGAGATCTAATTAAAGAATTGAATTGTAAGGGGACTTGTGTCATTTTTTAATGAGCTTAACATATGAAAAGAAAATTATCTTGACAACTTGTTTCATTTTTTAATGAGCTTGACACAAGTAAAGGAACTCTGCTCCAGGAACCTTGATTCATATTTTAAGGAGCTTGATACAAGACCAAGAACTCTATTATGAGAACCTTGATTCATTTTTTAAGGAGCTTGATACAAGACAAGGAACTTTTCTTTGAGAACCTTGATTATTTTTTTAAGGAGCTTGACACAAGATGAGGAACACTTCTCTGAAAACCTTGATTAATTTTTGAAGGAGCTTGACACATGAAAAGGAATTGTGCTCCAACATCTTGATTCATCTTTTAAGGAGCTTGACACAAGAAAAGGAACTATGCTCTAAGAACCTTGATTCTCTTTTTATAAGAGGCCATGGCTTCCAAGAGGTTCTTAGAAAATGGGAGAACAATACTCTAGAAAGGATAAATGTCAAGGGATCTAATGGAAATATCAGGCTCTAATGCGCCCAGTACATGATGCACTATATGACTGACTAGATCATCAGTAGATGTAGACATGGAACAAGTTTCCACATAATTAACCTGTGGTGGTGGTGATACCACTTTCATACAAGGAAAATTTACAGAATATGGTTGTTTCAGAGTCAAATTAGCACCAACGAATAAAAGTTAATCAATGGTGACAATTCTCCCTTCATGCAGGAAAGACATTACTCAAATGACACAAGAAACAAGAGCCCCCATGACATAAAAATAGTCATGGCCAAGGATTAAATTAAAATCCAAAGGACCTTGGACAACCAAAACATTGATATAGATGATATTTTCTCCCAAAGTAATATGCAACTTAGGAAGGATCCATAATGGTTGAGTGGTTCCTCTATTAAATCCCAACAAATTCTAGGTAACGGGCACAAGCTATGGAGAACCTAAATCTTACCACACAGTTGAGGAAATAATACTAAATGACATGCCTTCATCTATGATGGTGTCAAGTACAAGTATATTATAAACGTGTACTATGATCTGGAAGGGCACATAAGAAGGAAAATGATAGCGTGGGAGTTGACTCCAATCAAAGGAAGTGACCATACTACTTGGTGGGTGTTCCATGGGAAGGGTAGAACTTCCCCCTTGTGTTATGGGCATGAGAGGATCACCCCCCTATACCATTGGAACGTGATGATTGCCCCCCAATTCACTCGAACCTAAAGAAACAAGAACAAATTGAGTGGTATGAGGTTCACTCTATATTGGAAAGGTATGATCGACTGAATGTGGAATCGAGACAATTATTTTCTCAACCAATGTTTGGTTGGGAATGGTCTCATGGGATTCACATTTAGAGAGTGTGGGATTGATTAGAGATGAAATTTGATCAATCACTTGATCAACTAGTGGAGAATCAGGGGAAATACTTCAATAACCAGTCAGAAGACGAGGATGAGAAACTCTAAGCTTGTCCAACACTTTTGAGGCTTCATCCATATAAGGACAAAGGTGAATAGGATGATTCCCTTCACTTAAATTATAGTTAAATTTAATTTTACCCTTTTTCCCATGGACCTTACTATCACTAGTTGAGGGTTTGTCACCAGCATGATCTTCAGATCCTCATGATGAAGGTTGATGTGAGCCTATAAAACAAACTTCTAATACCTAGGGAATTCTAGGACTATCTCTAAGAAGGTGGTCACCCTTACAAATCATGTAAGGGAATTTAACATTACGGGGCTCATTGGAAGGTTTCTGCACATTAGTTGCACATACAACAATGGTTTCTTTGGTTGTACCCTTTCTTATTTTTCTTATTCTTGATCTTCCTTTCCTTCTTCTTCTTATCCACCTAGTTACTAGCTTGTAGAGTTTCACTAGACAAAGAGGAAGAAGAGGAAGAAGACTGAACAGGAAATGGAGGAAAAGAGTCAGCTTTAGGATCAACAAGAGGTTGATTGTTATGAAAAGATAGATCAATGCCTTAGAATTCAGCCTCTTCTAGGGGGCAACCTCCTTTACATTACACAAATGAACAATTCCTGGATGATACAAATGACAAAACCTCCTTTCTATATGTAAGAGTCTAAGGGGTCATAATATAATCAAAGCTGATATAACAATAATAATGTAAGGGAACAATAACAACAATATGGGGACTACATGGGCACAAAAATATAATAAGGGGGTTGGACTAATAACAATAAGGGGTTACAGTAGTACTATAGGGACCTAACATACTCCTACCATTCAAAAAGGGTTGTCCTCAATGCTTGAGTAGTTATGGATGCTTCTATATAAAATACTTATCCTCCCATGTGGAACTTTTAACGGGTAAGTTCTTCTGCTTGATGAGATTCTCTGAAGTTGATCGATTTCGCAGCTGTCAATTTACTGTTGTTCTGACTGCTTCAAGTTTCAATATGATTTTTCCTTCCTCTTCAAGCTTTGGCAATATTATTTGAACTGGGATGTTCTGCAAGTTTTGAATGAATAGCCACACTTCTTTGTCATTCTTCCATTCATCCCTTTCTTCATTTGTTCAATCTGGTTGGATAGAAATAGCACAAAACAATGCTTCCACATCCTCATGCTTTCTTGAGAGTGCACCTGCAACAACATTTTACTTCCCTTTTTTGTAGATGATTTCAAAGTCATAACCCAACATATTAGTGACCCATTTTTTATGTTCTTCTAAATATAATCTTTGTTCATAACAATGTTTAAGACTGTCATGATCCATTTTTACATTGAAGTGTCTTCCCATTAGGTAAGGTCGCCATTTCTTAAGTGCATGTAGTATTGCCAACATTTCCTTCTCATAAATATCTTTGTGTAAATACTTTCCTTTTATTGGACAACTTTTGAAAGCAATGGGTCTTTATTCTTGCATTAAAACATCACCAATTCCATTTCCTGATGCATCATATTCCACAATAAAGGTTTTTGTGAAGTCTACTGTAGCTAAGATCAGTGCTTTTCACATTGCCTATTTAAGATGTCCAAAGGCCTTTGTTGCTTCTAGAGTCCATGAAAATGCATATTTCTTCAATAATGTTTGCTTCATAATGTCTTCAGTCTTCATTCTAATTTGATGATATCATGAACCAAGATCCAACTTGGTGAAGTAAATTAATCCATGCAATTCATCCATTAATTCGTCAATGACAGGAATGGGAAATTTATCTTTAATAGTGAGTTTCTTGAGCTCTCTATAATCCTGACACATTCACCATGGCCCATCCTTCTTGTGCATCAATACTACTGAAGTAGAGAAAGAACTTTGACTAGGTTTAATTATACCAGCCTCTAGCATTTCTGCAACCATGTGTTCAATTTCACTCTTTCGGGCATAGGGATATCTGTAAGACTTGATGTTTGGAGGAACACTTCCTGGAACCAAATGAATAGAACTATCATGATCATGAATAGGTGGGAGGCCTTTGGGAGTCTCAAATACCTTGGAATGATTGTCCAAGATTTTTGGATATCTAGAGAAATATATGATTTCGATGTGGGAACCTCTAGCGAACATAATTATGCAATTACACCTCATTTTTCTTTCTTCATAAGATTTTTCATTTCATTAGAGTTGATTATATTTTGTGGTTTCCCTTTGATACCCATTAATTCAACTTCCTTTCCTTCCAAAGAAAATTTCATGAAATGTTCTTGAAAATTAAAAGCTATTGTACCCAAGGATTGTAGCCATTAGACTCCTAGCATAACATCAGCACCACCCATTGGAATGGAAAGCATTGGGCTATTTAATAAATATTCTCCCATAGATAACTTGATATTATGACACTTTCCAGAGAAATTTATGGTTCCTCCACTTGCAACCATCACTTGACTCTTTGGTGCTGGGTATAGAAAGCAGATAAATTCCTTGGCTATCTTACAATGAATAAAATTATGGGTACTACCCGAATCAATCAACATTATTACCTTTTTCTTCTTGATATGTCCTTCTATCTTGATAGTTTGAGTGGTGATTCTGGCCAATGCATTACAAGATATGGTCGAATTCATTTCTTCTCTCTTGATGTGATCTTTCACTTCTTGAACCTTTTTCTTCTTGTTATGTCCTTCTATCTTGAGAGTTTGACAAGTGGTAATTCTTGACAATTCTTTACAAGATATTGCCGGATTCATTTCTTCTGTCTTTGGGGTTGGTTACTGGTGTATATCCTCTTCCTTTTATGTTTCTTGATCCTTTTCTTCCTCCTCTTCACAATCTATGTAAAATAATTTCTTCTTAGCACACTTATGACCTTTAGTGTATTTTCTATCAGAAATGTAACAAATCCCTCTTTCTATTTTTTCTTCAAATTGTTGTGGTGTAAACCTTGTAGGTTGTGGAAGGCTAGGAGAAAAAGCACTTTTATATTTATAGTTGTGAGTGGTGGGCTTCCTTGTTTCCCTAATTTCGCTTTCATTTTTTCTTGCCAACCTGAATGCCTTCTCCAATGAATCAGGTTCCCAAAGATGAACCTCATTGTTATCAGGAAATCTAGAGTCCACTCGGAGCTGCTAGTCCCACTAAGACTAGTAGCTATCTTAGAAACAAACAAGATAAAACTACTTTCGCTTTCCTTTATGAGAAGTAGATAAGAGGGGAACAAAGGACACCAACCTCAGTCTTGCGCTTGGTTCCTTTCTTAGTTCCTCTCCCTTCTGACAGATCTTGGCTGCTCCTCTTTCATCTACCCAGCTTCAAAGAGCACCTGTGGAATCAAAGTAGCATAATACTCAGAGATCTACAATCATAAGAAATATAGGACCAGATATGTATTGGCCACACAAATGCATATATCATCAAACATACAAGAATGTGGAGGAAAACTTGAATAGATTTATTAATATCAAGAATAACAAAGAGGATTACAACCAATTGTTCTGACCCAGCATCATCCTCTTAGCATGAAAGCCTCTTCACCTCATGAAAAGCTTAGATCACCCAACAATATGATGCTGCACCAGGAGACCAACAACACTTCTTTACAAGATACAGATTCTAGCCTCTGGATCTCTGTGATGAGGAATCCATATATAGATGATTGTAGGGGGGTGAGTCAGCTTCTGGGATTTTGATTAGTGTCCTCTCTCTGATAGTTCTTGATTCCACTTGGAGATTGATGATCTCTTACTCATCCCTGGGTGAATTCAGAGAGGCAAGTGTCACATGAGAAGTTTCTGGAAGATTCCATGATGATCCACCTTGCAAACTGTCTCTACCATTTGTCTACTCTCACCCATCGTACCATACAAAAGGAATTTTCAGTATGCATCGCACCCTTTACACTGAGTAGGTGAGATGCATCACACCCTCTGCACTGAGTACTCTGTATGGTCCAATTTTGACCAGTTCTGAGCAGTTTTCTGTGGAGAACTTCTGGGAGATGATGTAATTAGCTGACCTTGTTCCTTTAGGTTGTGAAGCAACACTTTTAAGGACTTAGGAGCCCTTGGTTTATGGACATGTATGATTGGGGTTGCAGTCCCCAAAAATGTCTATAACAGTTTCCCCCTAAAACATGAGGTCGTTAATCTTTTGATGTCGGGAGAAATGCTTTATCATGAGGATCCAAATTTTTTTCGGGCTAGAAGGCAACCTGTAATAAGATACAATACAATACATTATCTTCATAATATTTTTCATGATCTAGCTGAGGCGGGCATTCCCATGCTCAGCTTTATAAATTCATTTTCATGTACATAGGATAGGCAATCGTCTGTGTAGCAGACTGATAATTCGGACAGAGTCATCATCCTTTGACACGGATGATCATCTATTTGGCAATGATGTACATTTGATGTGTTTATATTCCTAAATATATCACAGCTCAGATGGATGAAACTAGATCCGGGGTCTTCAAACTCGTTCAATCTTCACTCAGAGTACAAGTCAATCCATGTGAAGGATGTTCTAGAGTTGAACATGGAAAGACATTGCCTGATTAGCAGCCAATGATGTAAGCTATTAACAGGCGCGAGAGGAATCATCGATAATGATGATGACCCTCAAGGTACTACAGTACAATTCACGTGGTGTGAAAAAGGGATTTGGCATCAAACACCACGCAAAATCTTTCGGTCGAAGGCCATTAATGTAAACCTATCGCTAGAAGTGAGAAACTTGCCATTGAGGCATGCAAGCTTCAAAGTACTGAAAGGGTTGTTCCTAGGTTGAATTTTTAGATAATGAGCTGATGTCGACAAGAAGCGACCCATCGTAGGAGGGCCTTAATGAATCCCACATCTACTACACAGAACGAAGCAAATGATTTTGGAGGTGAAAATAATTTGATGATACAAGGTTCAGGGTGGCGGTCATGAAAGAATGGAGCGTGAATGTATTGTAGTGGATGAGACACAGGTGAATTCTTTGAGCGACTTCTCTTGAACATATCGGCGACACTGAAATGGATTGGTAGTGTTAACCCCAAAGATGGATGGTGCAATGGACCAATGGTGATATGACCGGTGAACAGAATAGCCCAACCCGACTCAGACGTGGAGTGAAAGTGTCATGTTCAAGAGCGAATTACTACCAATAAAGTTTCTTCAAGTTTTCTTCCCAATTTTCCCCAGTCATTGCTGACCAGTACCTCTTTATTTTTATCAAGCTTGAGGAGGATAACATATGCTTGTTCTATAATTCGCCATTCAGGCGAACCCGTCACTATGTTTTAACGAGCCTAGCGACAGTGAAACTCATTCTCGTCTATACGACAAGTTTTTCGCTATTGATTTTAACGAGTTTAACGACAACGATAACTCAGTCCTTTTTCAATTTTAGAGAGTCTGAAAAGGGATAGAAAGGAAACTCCCATAATCCTTTTTTGTCATATAATTCCTTAAGTCCGGAAAAATATAAAATAATATGAAAGGGATGAATTTTCGATAGTTTTAACGAGCCGAACAAGGCAAGCGCTTGATCTTTTTGTGTAATAATCCCTCAGGTCCAAAAAGATTAAAATCTAGAGGAGGGATAGCACTTCCAGTAGCTTTAACGAGCTAGAGAGGCCAATTGCTTGGCAATATTTTCATATTTTACGATTCAGGTGAAAAGAGCTTAAAGGAGACTCATTTTTTTAGGAACGAGTGATAATTTTGGGTAGAAACTAATTCCACATAAGATTTGGAATTTTCCAATCACGGCAATGTCACTAGGATGGCTAACAAGATCATTTGTCGCAAATGTTCCTCAAAAAGGGTAAACAATCAAATGGAGGTGTATGATCGGCCAAACAGAGTGGAGGTGATGATGAGAACACGACCAAGGCTCAAAAGCTGATGATAATGCATTCACAATGGTTATTTAACAGAGATTGGTTCATTTCCTAATGAGCTTAAACTCTGGGGGGAACATTTGCTCATTGCTTAGGTTTAATTTTTAACGAGCTTGAACTTCACATAAAAACTGCTCGTGCCAGTCATATAATAAGGACATCTCATCGATAGATTCCATTGTTTATGGAGCTTGCACCTTTCGAAGCTTTGCCCCACATCCTTTTGCACGCAAGCTAGGAACGGCCAACTACTATCCTAGGGGTTAGTTAACTACTAAGGTTAGGTAGGAAAACAATTCCTTTACTCTGCCAGTGCCATCTGGCCTCCAGCGAAGATGAACAATCGACCCGATCACTCACCCGACTCAAGTAGTTGAAGTCATCGAAACTATAGTTAGCATTACATTGGTCGCTTTTCACTTGCTCACAAAAGGTTTGCATGCCCCCAAGCATAGCGAAGTAGAGCTTCTAGATTACCCTTCAATTTTCAGACAAAACATTTGTTCTATCGGGAAAGGCCTACCTTCTAACGGAGGTATCTTATTCTGGTCTAATTCCCTCTTCCTATACAGATGGGTATTGGATTAGTCATATATCCTTCACAGAAACCTACTCTATGCCTAGAGTTTTCCTGCCGGAGCAGGCCAGGGTGCATGCCCCCTGGGTTTCAGTCATGTCCTCCCAAATTACTCGCATTCTTCAGGTCGATGGACTAGAGATTGATGAGACATCCCTTGCGTGAAAAGACCATTTAGGGATGGCATTTGACTATTAGCTATGTGTGAGTCGGGGAACGAAAGCGGGTCTACGAGCTGGACCACTTTGCCTTCGTGCGGAAAACACATTACTCTAAAGAGTGAGGAGACAACAACTCCCATGCTATAAATATAGTCACGCCCAAGGAGTAGATTATAGTCTAGAGGTCCTTGGTCTACCATTACATTCAAATAAATAATTTTCCTTCTCAAAGTAATAGGCACATCTTGAAGGATCCCTAACGGTCGACTGGTTCCTTTATTGAAGCCTGTCACATTTCTCATCTCAGGAAAAAGCGATAGCGAACCAGGTGCTTTCCAAGAAGTTGAGGAAAGGATACTCACAGAAGCCCCTTCATTATGATGGTACCGGCCATGACCATTCTGTATGCTTGTACAATGATTCAGAATGGTACACTAGCCGATATACGGGGTCTGCCTAGTAGATTCCAATCGAAAGAAACTACTAGGTTGCTTGGAGGTGGGACCGAATAGATGGCCGGATATGACTCTGATGAACTTCCTTCCTACGGTAAACGAAGGGGTAGACTGCCCCCATGTTCATCGAAGTCTGTGTTTACGAAAAGAATTTGAACAGTTTCGTTCTCATTCTCTTCAGTGACTGTATCATTTGAAGACGGACCTTCTGAAGGCAAGACTGGGTCAACTGCCACCTGGACCTTTTTACTTTTGTCTGGCATGGATTCAGAGGGTTTATCTTCAATGATAGACGCTTCGACCGACCACAATGGCGTATCAGTCAGATTTTCAACCAATGACAGACTCGACAAGAGTTTCTTATATCCAGGAGGAAACCATAGTGGTGAAGCCAAACGGTTATCCAAAACTCTTTTAGCTTCATCTAGGAAGGGACAATGGTGGACGACGTGATCACCTTCACACAGTTTACAAGGAAATTTACATTTCCTTTTCTGTCCAGATACTTTGCTTTCACTAGTTTACAGTGTACTTTCAATACGATCAGAGGTTAATGACACTAGATTGTGCAAATGAGGAGACCCATCCCTTAAGATCTAAGGGATGCAAGGACAATCTCAATGATAATGGTCTCCTTTACAAATGACACATGGAGATTTAGGCTTGGACGGTGCAGTGTGTGGATTTTCACTAGCCGATGCACGGTTGCCCCTTTTTGCCTTTGGCTCCTTCTTCTTCTTTTCCTTGTTCTCCTTCCCCTTCTTCTCCTTCTTAGTTACTTGATTTTCAGCTTTACCAGCTTCATCAAGCGAAGAGGAAGGAGGAGAGGGAGAAACGAATGAAGTAGAAGGTTGGGGGGTAACTCTAGTATCATCTAGTTGCTGACTCGATTGTTTAGGAATCACGGTGTTCTGAACGACGGAGGTAGAGAAGAGCCATATGGGCAAGCCAAATCGTCAATCCTGGAAGTGACAATGTGGCCATA
The DNA here is from genome assembly GCA_000404065.3 of Pinus taeda. Lineage (NCBI taxonomy): Eukaryota > Viridiplantae > Streptophyta > Pinopsida > Pinales > Pinaceae > Pinus > Pinus taeda. The sequence goes on from APFE031020526.1 coordinate 58,528, forward strand.
TGGGATGCACCAACATATCCCCAAGAGGAGAAAGGAATAGGATTTCCTCCAAGGGGAAATCCTTGGTTGGTGGACTCCATTTTTCTCAACCTAAGGTCAATGAAGGAACAATGATGTTATTCCGATTAAAATAAATTTTAGACGCTTTGACACAACTTGTCTTTTCAATTTTTAAGAGTCGAGAAAAAACAAAAGATGACTCTAGTCGCCTTTGATTTTTAATGAGCCTGAAGTGACAAGTGCTCAAATGGACCTTTTCCTTTAAGGAGTCTAAAAAGGAACGAAAGAGACTACTCTAGAAATTTAGACAGAGGGATTACCAAACCAATCGCAAAACTGCAGAATACTTTTTACGGTACGACAATCAATCTTCCCGAATGTTGTGTTCAGTGCATTGCGATCGATAGGATGGCAGACACGGCTTCCTAAGGATAAAGGATATAGCCTATTGTCATCTCCCAATATATACTCAATGGTACGTGGGAGCACAAGTCCGTACTGGCACTTGTCGTCTCAAAGAGGAGGAATCACCCAACCAGCAATGAAAGTAATAGTTACCAGGTTTTACAATGCCAGAATATGTCTCTAGCCTAGACTTCTAAATGTTGTGCGTTAGGTTCCAAAGTATTTTTATGTTCATTGAATTTATTTTACAGTTGATCTTGCTTAAGAAATTTTCCTTTCAGGTTCACCGCATGATGTAGATATACAATTCCTAAAATTCAGTCTAAGATGATAAATAATCGTTTAATATTCTTTTGCAATGAAAATCCTAGCTACTAAGGAAAGAGAAATGCAATTCTTTCAACATAGAGTATATGATACACACTAGATGCACTGTCCTAAATCAAACCAACAAGCAGTCTAAATGCAAATGCACATGCATGTATTTGTTCTCATCCTTCTTAATGTGTGAATGACAAGAAGAATGCTAAGTACAAATCTGAATTATCTTTTCAAAGCGACAATACTAGCAATTTTTCTTAAAAAATTAAAGGAAGATTATGACGACACTTTCCGATTTTGAATTGAAAACTACTTTTGACGCTTGAAAAACTACTAATTCAAATCAAATACAAGAGTAATAATATAATCGACCATCAAGAACAATAGCATTCTCTTCTATGATTGAAAATGACACTTCCAAATCAAGAAACGATAGTCTAATTACGCTACTTCTTTGTAAAAGAAAACTGAAAATAACGCACAATACATAAAAACATTCATAGTTCTTTGCACAATGGAAGTGGAATGATGGAAAGGAAGGAGGTTTCCACAGTGGTATACTAATCATAGACAGTAAAACTCCTTAATAGAGCTGGAGAGAGTGAAGAAAAACCCAACTCTGAAGGCAAAATTATTCTTTTCTGACCATCACACCTGTTACACAGGGAATCCAGTATGCATCCCACCTACTGCACACAGACGGTGCGATGCATATAGACTTCCTTGAAGAGAGGGTGCGATGGTACCAGTGTGAGACTTTTACTTGGTCTTTGGTCATAGTTTGCAGCTCAGTTCAAGGATTTAGGCCGAGCAAGTGATGTTCAATAAATATAAATTACAGGGGTTGATCTAGGGAGGTTACTAGAGCCACCACTAGGGTAATTAGAATGTTTGCAAATCAATTGTTCAATTTATAAACAAAACCCGGAGATAGACTGAAGCAGCATTGATCTATTTTGCACTTGCATAGCAAATGCAGTTCGAAGGCTAGCTGGTTTTACTTCAGGCTCCGTCTGTAAGTTTATAAAACAAACAAATATAGACAAGCAAATAATCTATTCGCTCCCCAGTGGAGTTTCCATTTTGTTATCGGGAAATCTAGTGTCCACTCAGAGCTGTTAGTCCCACTAAGACTGGTAGCTATCTTAGAAACAAACAAACTAAAACTACTTTCGCTTTCCTTTATGAGAAGTAGATAAGAGGGGAACAAAGGACACCAACCTCAGTCTTGCGCTTGGTTGCTTGCTTAGTTCCTCTCCCTTTTGACAGATCTTTGCCACTCCTCTTTCATCTACCTAGCTTCAAAGAGCACCCATGGAATCAAAGCAGCATAATACTATCGAAGGACAATGATCTACAATCATAAGCAATACAGGACTAGATATGTATTGGCCACACAAATGCATATATCATCAAACATACAAGAATGTGGACGAAAACTTGAATAGCTTTATTAATATCAATAATAGCAAAGAGGATTACAACCAATTGTTCTGACCCAGCGTCATCCTCTCAGCATGAAAGCCCCTCTTCACCTCATGAAAAGCTTAGAGCACCCAACACTATGATGCTGCACCAGGAAACAAATAGCACTTCCTTACAAGATACAAGATTCCAGCCTCTCGATCTCTGTGATGAGGGATCCATATATAGATGATTGCAGGGGGGTGAGTCAGCTTCTGGGATTTTTATTAGTGTCCTCTCTCTGATAGTTCTTGATTCCACTTGGATATTGATGATCTCTTACTCGTCCCTGGGCGAATTCAAAGAGGCAAGTGTCACAGGAGAAGTTTCTAGAAGATTCCACGATGATCCACCTCACAAACTGCCTTTGCCATTTGTCTACTCTCTCCCATCGCACCCTACAAAAGGGCTTTTCAGTATGCATCACACCCTTTACACTGAATAGGTGAGATGCATCACACCCTCTGTACTGGGCATTATGTATGGTCCAGTTTTGACGAGTTCTGAGCAATTTTCTGTGGAGAACTTCTGGGAGATGATGTAATCAGCTGACCTTGTTACTTTAGGCTGTGAAGCAACACTTTTAGGGACTTAAGAGCCCTTGGTTTATGGACATGTATGAATGGGGTTGCAATTCCCAAAAATTTCTATAACACTCATGTTTAAGGCTATCCTTTAAAATCCTTATGAAGGCATCAATCCTTTGCTTCTCTGGAATATCATTTACCCTTATATTCATTTTTTGAAATTCCTCAATGTGCTTTGCCATTGAACCCTTTGGTTTTAGATTTATCAATTGGCTAAAGAAGGTGTTTCTCTTTGTATGCTCATAATGTGCTATCATTTCCTCCATGAAAGTTAACCACATAACAAGTGGTTTATGTGTACAAATCCCTTTATACCATAAAAATTGATTCAGTTCTAAATAGTTAGATGCAATACACACCTTTTGTAACAGTGGTACACCATGTAGATCAAAATATTTCTGCATCTGTAGTATCCAATTTACCAGATCCTTCCCATCAAACTTCCTCATCTCACTTTTTCTTGATTTTAGGAGCTTGATATTGAAATGACTATAACTCTATAATTTTGGATCTTTAAGTTCTAAAATTTTGGCCTGTAATAGACCTCTGAGTCCTCTTCCTAACTCCACAAGTCTGATCACAACTGGATTCCTGAAGAAATATTTATTCCCATATCCCACAATGACCTAATAATAGACTAGTTCAGTAGAGTGAACTTATACGATGTGCCACATGCCACTATTTCAACCTTAGGTTCTGAATATTATACCCAAACAAAATACGATATGTTCTCTTTTTGTAACTTCTTACGAAATTTCAATCTGATGCTCAGAGAGAAATGTATGATGATTTTCCCAGGGTCACTTGTTTAAGATGTAATTTGGGATTATGCAAAAACCCTAACCTCCTCAGATCGTATATCTGAAAATATAGCGATACAAGATCTGAAATTTTGAACCAAGGTTCAAACCAATTTTTTCTCAAATGGGTTTCTCTTTAGCTTCTGAAACTTCATAGTGCAAAAGTTATAGCGAAAATTCCAGGATGACCTATTTTAGATGAAATTATGGAGCTTGCAAAAACCTTAAATTCCACAGATCATATATCCAAAAATATAGTGAGACAAGACCAGAAATTCAAACCTAATGTTCGGCGAGATTTCATCTAAAATGGTTTTTTTTTTAGCTTCTGAAACGTCGTAGAAAAAAAAAGTTCTAGAATCCAATGCTATGATACCAAATGTTATGAAACTAACTCACAAAAAGATAGAAAATACAAATCAACACCTTAGAATTCAGCCTCTTTGAGGGGGAAAACTCCTTTGCATTACACAGATGAACAATTCTTGGATGATACAAATGACAAGACCTCCTTTCTATATATATGATTATAAGGGGTCATAATATAACTAAAGTTGACATAATAGTAATAATGTAAGTGCACAATAATAACAATATTGGGTTTCTATTGGGCACAATAATAACAATATGGGGACTACATGGGCACAACAATATAATAAGGGGATTGGACTAATAACAATAAGGGGTTACACTAGAAGTATAGGGACCTAACATTGATATTATTTAGATTGAGGAGAACTCAATTTAGAAAGAGTTTAGACATTCAGAACCATAGGGGTTGAAAATAACTAAATCAACAAACCAATGGTAAATATGGGAAGGGAGAATGTTGCCATATAAGGAGCACAAATATTTCCAAAAGAATGAAAAGGACCAGGATTCCCATCGGAGCGGTTTCCTTAATTGGTGGAATCGGGAATTGTTGCCATCAGTCTCAACCTAAGATCTACTCACGAGTATTTCCATAGGAAGGATGTTGTTACGCAGTCAATTAATTTATTTTAGAAATTAAAGACACAAATAAAAGAATGGGGTAACTAGGAGAAACGGTTTACCAAGCAACTGTGAACTACAATATACACGTTGGCGAACCAAGGACTTAAGATACGGTAACCAATTTCACCAAATGTTATGTTCGGTGTATTTGGTATATGTCACATACCTCCTTGACACAATACTAACAACCACCTACTATCCTCTAACCAATAAAAATTAACTTCGTCTTAAATTTATATTGAGTAGTTGTCACATACATAAGTATTTAATCATCTTATAGAAAATCAAATCACATATAAATATATCCATATGGTAAAATCATCAACAACGTAAAGTGTAAGGGACCAAAACATCCAGAACATCCTATGCAATTCAATCAAACGAGATTAGCTCGAAGACTATCACTTGGAAAATCGAGCACCACCACCCACCCTAGAAATGGCTTCCTCCAGTTCACCCATGAGCTGAGATTTCTTGCCCATTGATCAACTACCAATTTTTTATCTCTTTAATGGGTATTTAATTCCCTCCTTAATTGTATGTTTCCTTTAGTGGTGTTCCGCTTTTGTGGATATTTTTAGCCACTTGCCTAGGCTTTTCCCATAAAATCTAGCCTTTCTCTCCCACGAGGATTTTATGTTTTTCCTAAACTTAGCATCTTTCTTGAGCTAAGAAACGTAATGGATATTTATCTCTCATCCATTAAGCTATCTATAATTTTATCTAATATTCTTATCATCAAAGAACTATCCATTCCCATTCACCAATGGAATTTCATTTGGCAAGAATCTCATCTCTAGGTGTTTCGTTTTCCAAGAGTTTAAATTATGCTTATTTATTTGGTAATAATGTATTTTGTCACATTTTAATCCCTCAAACCTATAATTTCTGTTACAACTCATTCTAGCTTTGGTCTGGCGTGATAGCAATGGAGGGGTGTTACATACTCCCACCGCTTAAATTCACACCATCCTCGGTGTATATCTGCTTCTTAAAATATATTTCCTCATTCTCAGGTAGTTGTTTCTAAATTTACAAACTTTGATCGGCTTGCCACCTGCATTAGATCTCCCACAATATAGATTACAAAGGAGTTCTACCATCAAATCTCCTTCAATTTCTACATAATAGGAAGAACTGTGTTTTCTTCCAATACATTTGTATTCTTGACAAATGATTTCATCTTGCAGTATTCCTCCGTTAGTCACGTTATCCACATGTTTTCAAATGATGTTAGTATTATTAACATAACATCAAGTCAATGCCAAAACTTCCTTTAATTGTTTATTCACAGCTACATTTGGGCAAGTCCAATCAATCCAATCTCCTTTCTTCCATTGGAGAATAGAGAATTAATGGACTTGTTCAACTTCTGCAACCAAAGCATAACTAAAGAAATTCATGTCAAAGTATTTATGTGCTTCTATTGAGATAATCATGTTCATATATCTTTTGTTTGTAGGAAAATTCAACAAGATGAGAGAAAATGATAACATAGAGATAATCATGCATAATACAACTTACAATACAAATAAATTTGGGTTTTACGATTAAATCTGTCACAAGACAAGGTCCTAATGACACAAGAACCATGACCTTCGTCCAATCATAAAGCAGGCCATTGTCACTGATAGTTAATTTGGTATGGATTCCAATGTTATATTCAAAGTTTAATGAGAACCTTAACCTCATACTTAGATGAGAAAATAATTGATTTGTACTCGACATTACCTCACCCATAGTCGAGTTATGCGAGATGTTTTCACACGCTTGCAATGGTCTTTTCATGAATTCATGGTTTGCTTTCCAACACTACTCTAATGCTTGGTTGGGCCATGAACAAATCAAATAATCAGTATGCATATACATACACCTCCTATACACAAATCATATGTGAAGGTTACAACTCCACAACCTCTTGATTTTCAAGGCACTATGGGTACAAGGGTTTAAAAATAGGTTATCAACATGTTGACACCCCACCCTAAATACTAGATCGCAACCTAGTGGACAAAAGAATGATCAAATATCACTTTCAATAAAATAGATTCCAAAATAGTTCATGCAACAATTGTTATGTTATCATATGAAAAATGTGACAGTAATATCAATGCAATCTTACAAGGAAACATCTCCAATATTGCTTGGTAGGAAATAGTCGTATGAAATTAGGCATCCCAGATTATACAATCAATCGAAATAGATTGCTAGATGTCATTTCATTGAAATCAATTTCCCTTGTGCACAACAATCCCCTTTCCAAGTACCTACTTAACCCACCAAAATAGTTGTATGGCTTGTTATTCTCTCTCTACTTACTTTGTGCTTGTTCATTATTACACAAGTTTGAATTAAGGAAATTTGTCTACCAATAGTGTTTTCACCTTAGACTGCCATTCAAGAATTTTTTTTTATTTTTTAGTAGGAAATGTATAGCTAGCACTAATGTTCAATGAAGCATGTGACAAGGAAAGGACCCCCTCCCAGTATTTTTTGCTATGTGGAAGCTATTTATTAGTTATAGATAAATATATAAACATATCTATATATATAATTTGGGAGGACAGGTAAAGTCCATTCGTTTTTTGCATTTCTAAAACACAACTAGGTATGAAATACATATCAAGAAATCATTCATACCACTTTTCATGTCCCTCCAGCTTCACTCATTTTTTAATTCTTTTCATGCGTAGCTAATGGTGATGGTGTATGTATTCAACAAAGTTAATATTAGTGCTTCGTGCCAAGAATTGAGAGTTATTATAATAATACAGTGGAATTACTGTCTTCACTGGAATTAACCTTTATCGTCTATTAATCCATTGTGAATTAAAGACATTCAATAAAGCTCCTACATTACGAAGTATAATCAATATAGTGTTAAAAGAATCCTAATTGAATTCATAAACAAACATACCGAAAATAAACGATCTATTAATCGATTTCTATCCAAGTGTCACTACTCCCATTCTAGACACATATATTTTTCAATTTTTCTCGAATATGTTGATCATATAATTATTGTATGTATGTGTTGGTCATTACTTTTATAACTTATGCATTATATATCTAACATGCTGACTATTTTCTCCATCCTATGTCTCAATGCCTCCCTAAATCATTCTTTGTGTCGCGTGAATTTATATTATTGATTTCAAGCTTGCCGAGGATGGAAATCAACCATAACTCCATGCCCATGTTGCAACCATGTCCTTAATGTAGCTTGAAAAGTCCCCACTGATTTCTTAAAATTATCAAACATTGTGGTCTATCAACCTTCAATTTTCTTCATAGAAATTCTAGTAACCCGAGACACTCTTCAAATAATCTTTCCCCAAAGTATCCTACATAGTTTCTTAAAAAAAGGGGGACTCAATGCTAAGATCCCGTTACTCAGCAACCAACCTCTATGTGCCCTAAACAGATAGAAAACTCATCCCAGTAGTGAGATATCATAATAATCCAGGTCATATAATGGCAAATGTCGGCCTTGATATGCAATCTGGCATGCTAACATTGAACATCCAAACAATCCATAGGAGAATTTAATTACCCCAACATCTTAAGTTCATAACAAATCTTATGAAGAAAGGTCCCTACATGAATTTATCTGACAGGATGCAAAATCAAACTTCTTGGTTACAATTTTTACTCCTCTCCTTCGCTGTCATTGTTTGGCATGGAAACAACATCATGGGAGTTTTATTTTTCCTGCAAACTTGTAAAGGAGGAGGAGCCGTAGATGGAATAATTGCATAGCTATTAAGAAATTCCAACGATATGATGAAAACTGAAAATCCTGTAATGCAATTATTATAATGGAACTATGTATTGGAATTATAGAATAAGGATGGTTGATTGGCAACATCGAGTGTTGAAGTTTATATATCAAATTTGAGAGAAACATATCGTTAAATAGCGAAGGATGACGAATATGGGCATGGTATTCCTCAGGAAGACCAACTATTTCAACGTTTTCCATTGAAGGTATACCTCCATATTCGGTATCTATAGCACCCAGATTTCATCAATTAAAGATTTTTGTCGAGAAAAGACACTGGTATCAATCGAAAGTAACTGATTCTGTTCCCAGTGTGGAAAGGAATGACTAATATTTCCCTCAAACAACATGGAGACAAATACATGTAATTGGTAGGGGGATGTTGATGGTGATAAATCCATATATTTCCTTTAGCACTCATCTTAATATCCTCAATCAGTACTTGGATGTCATGCCCTCATTAGAATTTGGAAAAGTTGTAGGATTCCGCAATGAAACTGGCAGAATATTTTGGTTAACCTTGAGTACCCATACCCATTCAAGTTTTGAGAGTCAATAGCTCTGCGGTAGGAAAGAACAACGCTATGTATAATTACATGTTTCGAGATCTCACATGCAAGAGAACAATAAATATTAAAGATCTGACCATGGTTGTGCAACAAAACTCAATGAGAGATGTCAAGTCATCTAAAGACGATGGTCAAATTCAACCTCGTCTAAATATGGAAGTGAAGATGGTAATTTGTATTTTAAAAGATACCCTTTTTACCGTTTAGCTCCATCCTTCCATTAATTTACAATGAATTTTCCTTTGCACAGAATATTGTCATCATTAGTTCACCGAGCCATTACACGTTACGATTTACATAGTCAAACTTTCTATTATATATCCAAACATGAAAATTATACCTGCAATCAATCAATAACATACATAATATTACAAATTGAATCAATTCAAAAACAATTTTAACCTGCCACCAAACCGTTGGAAAGCACTACCAGAGGACCCCAAATTATCTGTGCTTCATTATACTAAACCAAATTAGTGAGTCAGATTCATTTGTCAATTGGTGCATTCGATTCACATGTGGTGGCTAGTTGTAGTTAAAATCTGGTAAAGGAAAGTATTAATTCTCCTATTTTAAAAGGGGTTTTAATAAAAAGGATTATTCTTATGACAAAATCATCATTTTCCAACCAAAGCCTTGCCATCACTTCCGCGTGGCCCTGCATCACCAGTCTTTCATCCATCACTCGAGTGTCTACACACACATATATATGGATACTAATTTTGCAAAAGGATCCTAATCCCCGAAATCAGAACAGATGGGAATCTCAATAACAATTGAAAAACTATCCTCAATTAAATCAAGAAAACCAATCTCTAAAATGGAATGATTGTCAACCACAACATAGGGATGCATCTCACCGATTTCGTCGTTACCGCCAATGTCGGAATCTCGGAGCTCCCTCTTATCGTGAATGACCCATTTCCAGTCAGTGTCATAATCCCACTAAGTGAACACAACTAAGATGCCTTGGTTTTATATTTTCCTGGTTAAAATTATCATAGGACGACCAATTCCATGGATAAAACTCCTCAATCAAACTCAAACATTAAAACCACAATCACTAAGTGCACACATGTCGGCTTTTCAATCCAGTTCGTCCCACTTTATCTTTATTTAGGTTGATATTATACTTTAAATGACGAAATACTAGAATCCATTCCATTTATACACATGACTTCGCAAACACGAAGACAATTGTTAGAAACTTAACCTTTGACATTGACATAAAAAATTTGATTCCATCCTCAATGCCATTCGTCACAGCAAGGATGCTCGAAATAACTGAAACGTCTACAAAGTTTATTGATGTTACAAATAATTAGCCTCTCACATATCCAACCCACAGAAGTGGTCTTTAGTTAAGGTAGTTATTGATTTGAGTCGTTTCCTGAGAAAGAAACCAGAAGAAGTCGATGTGAAATTTTCTTCCATATTGATCCTACCCGCGTCCTCTATATCTATTATCCTCGTCACTCTCTCTGGGCCTGTCTATGTGGAAAAAGAGAAAAATATATTGTAATAGAGAATCCGAGGAAGGTGGGTATTGAATCTAGGATCACGGATCTACGCATGATTAAAGTAGAGGAAACCATGGACATGGCACCGATATACGTTGTGTCAAGGCTCTGTGGTATCCTTCTACTAGGATTATCGACAGTGATGCCCTGATGCTCTTTGCAGGTAGAAGCAGAAGCCCCTGACACGATTTTTGCTTTTAACACTTTAGTTGTTAGAGACTAGGTCAATGAAGGTGGCATTCATCTCAATAATTGGTAAATAAGGGATTATAATTGCGAATGAAAGACTCATATAGGAATACAAGAGCAATATCGTAATGGCAGTTTCGGTCTCGGGACTTCAAGATCCTCGCTCTTGATACAATTGCCTCCTATATGGCTCAGTCTATTCGCCCTGGATAATTGGGAGTAAGGGATTATAGCTGCAAATGCAAGACTCGGATGCGCATAAATTATAGGACATTACTTGAATATCACTCATGGTTACAACGATATGATATAGGATTCACAGACGCTACATTGAAATGATCTCATTCACATGCTTCAGGCTAGTCTTATAGTAATCTGATTTCTGTCTGGACTCCATCTCCTAAGATCAACATGGCCACAATGAATCTCGACATTAAAATATACTTCTAGATTTCGACTACGATATGTGTAAGTGATTCTAAACGCAGTGATCTATCCATTAAATTTATAATAATTTGTAGTATTAGAACCCAAAAACTATACTCACCATAAAACGATTACAGAATAGTCATGTAAGATAAATTAATAGCATTCGAAGTCCATTAACATCAGGCCTCATGGCATAGTTTACATGAGTTAAAATGATTATAGTACTAATATGTAAAAATAAACCATTATTCAGATGCGTCAACATAATTTAGAATTAATCACAGAAGGAGTTAGGAACAATTTTTCTGACCAGACAACACGATACGATATCGGAATTGATGAGAACAACTATTACATGGCACCTCTTTGTTTCTCGGTGACCTATTCATCATCTGATTTTGGAAACATCTTTACAATTAGGAAACTTTAAGTTAATTTAAATCTCCTTATTTTTTTATTAGGATTCTAATTCCTTGAATTGACTCAAAATCTTGATTTCTATTATAAAATACTATTTTCCTCAATCGAGATTGTTTTTGTGAATATGATAATTTTGGAAATGATCTTTTATTAAAAAAAAAATATAAATCTCCCCGGTCGATCAATGTTATAAATGTTATGATGTTGGGAAAGGATTTTCTCTCAAATCCTTATATTTATAAATTTAGCATCCTCAACGAATTCAAATCCACTGTTAACTTAACTTTCCAAAATTTTGTATATTTTTCCGTAAACACAAACAAATATATCTAATTTCAACAAAATATCCAGATCCTTTTTAGCTACTATATCACCGCCGAAAGTAAAATAATTACTTTTGTTTCCCATCTCATTTTCAAATCCAATAGTTGTGTGGAGTATTGAGAGGCATCCTTATTGCATTTACCAACATATGAAATTTACTATGTTGTAACATACACCTGGGAAAAAAATATTAGTATGGACTTTGCATGTTTATTTTGTATTTTACTGAAATCAAATCTCTGTCTAATTGATTTTGCTTGAACAGAACTCTGTATAGGTATGTAAACTACTAAATAATAACTTCTACAACTGATTCTACCCTTCTATCTTGAATATTTACTGGTCCATAGCATCACTATTCCACTATATATATATGGGTAGAACCATTTCCACCTTCGTAGGTTTGGAGTTTCTTTTCTCCAGCTCATCTTCGATATCAGTCATGAAACACCATTGCACTAATTGATGGATTAATTATATAGTTGTGCAATAATACACTTAAAACCATAACTTCAATCCGCTCAACACAATGGAACTCTTATTATGAATTTATAATCGTTGGTTGGGTTTCATATATGAATTTATACTTTGATAATTGTGATGCGGGAGCATCTCATATTTAATTTTATGTAATTATTTAATTAAAAAATCTAAGATTTTCTAGTCTTTTGTAATTATTTAATTTAAGAATCTAGGATTTTCTAGAATAAGTATGTTATTCTAAAATTAATTAAAAGATAAAGAAGTTAGGATAAAATCTTGAAATTGAAAGTATAGCTTTCAACTTCAAAAATTAATTAAAAGATAAAAAAGTTAGGATAAAATCTAATTTCAAATATTTAGGAAAAATTTTAGGAGGTATTTTCTCTCGCCTAAATAAATAGCCATGTAATTGTTTGTAATGCTCATGTTTGGAATGTGATTTAATTTCATAAAATTTTATATTGCTTTTCAGTTTTGAGCGCTGCACCATTTTTGGTATCAAAGCCTGGTTAAGGGATGAGTGCGATTATGCAGTGATTGAATTAGTTGTCTTTTTAATTCATCTTGGGGAGGCACATAAGTTGGTTGATGGTGGACTGTGTTTTTGATCTCTGCTTGGAGATGCTGCTGCAGGAAGCGCTGTCGAAAAATTGTAGGAATCATTGGGTTTATTAACACATGGGATGCGATGGTTTATCTACCAATAAATAATTTGCATCAGAATATAAGTGTGTTTTCTCTAATTTGCATACACTGCTGTCTTTTTAGAGAAGCTAAAATCAAAGGAGGGGAAATTTATTTGAACAACGGTTACTGTTCATGTAGGTATTTCCTTTAAATTACAGATTTTGAGTTGAATTGGCATGAAGGCCGTTCGAGTTGAAGGCTATCCTTGCGTAATTTTATGTGGATTGGAGGCGTATTGCAGCTGATACTACATTGAAGATCCTCGGCAGGACATTTTCTGCATGTGAGAAGTGTGAGGAAGTTTCCTACGTAGCAAGCTATGAAGAAAACCGCGTGAGAAAACGTGAGGAAAGCGTGTTGATTGAAGTTGTGAAAGGTTTAGAAGGAAATTGCTGCGTGTTAATGCGTGGATGCAGCCAGTGTTGGGAAAAGGTTGAACTACAGGTTTAAATTACATTGAAAATTATTCGGTCATCTCTGAATTTACCACATTTCATTTTCATAAAGATCACGTTGAGGTTGTAGTTGACATATAGTTTTATAAAATGGAAAAGGTATATATATATAAGGAGGATATTATTAATGTTTAATATAACTTTATATAAGTGGAGATTAAATAAGGTGACTTTATGTAAGTCTTAATGTTGGATGCCTCATAAAAGCACTTTTCATATTTAATTATTATTTTAAAAATAATAAAATTTATAAAGTGTTTGGGTTATTATTAAAGAAGGCTTTAAGTAAAGAATCGGTAAGGAATTATTGTTTTTATTAAAAGGTGGCTCATATAGTTAGAGGAGCTAGAAGAGCCACGTGAGATGGAATTGGTCAAGTAAGACTAAATGCAAACCAGGTCTTACTTGATGAAGTAAGACATATTAGAACTCGATTGGACAAATTGGAGACAACACATCAAAGAGATGTCAACATCGGTGATATCAGTGAAGCAGAAGAAAGATCAGAAGAAGTTGAAGAAGAAACTCGAGAAGAGAAGATGTTCAAGATGATTGTAGGAATAACTGTCAAACCAAGATTGGATGCGCCTATGTATGAAGACAATTCAAATCATGAAGAATTGATCGATTGGATCAATGCCATATGTTATCACTTTAAAATTTCCCTAGGGTTGTTGTGTTTAAAGAAATGATATAGGTAACCACAAACCTACTTTTGAGATCAGAATCTAGCCTTCCTAATGCTCATAGAGGGTTGTTTCTTAATGATTTAACTTTATTGAATTATTGATTTTAGGTTAATTATTTAAGCTTGATTGGGTTTTGATTTGATTTGGTGGTGGAATCAATGATTCAAATGGATAGATAAGTGTTTTTTTACCATTGGGCCATGGAGTCCAAATGTCATGAAAAGAAGATTGAATCAAGTTCTAAAGATAGTGTTCACAGTGCAAGGTAGCTAATTAAATTAAGATCTTTTAAGCTGGATGGTGAAGTCATTTTTTAATCAGGGTCAAGGACCAGTTAAGGATTCCCCAAACCGGATAATGAAGGAAATGAAAGAGGTCAATTGAAACTAAGAAGCAATGAAGAATTCCCTACTCTAAATATCAGAGAGAAAAAAGAAGAAGAAGAAGAAGAAAAACATCAAAAATGAATAACGGTTCAAGACAGAGTGTACTTAAATAGATTTTGTAGTAACATTCCAGTTATTTGATTCAAATTGGAAAACATGTATGTTTGTGAAATACTCAAGAAAATAACAATTTAACAAATGAAAGATACTTTATACAAGTGGCCCAACACATGAATCATGTAATGCAATGTCTTTATTACTCAGTCCAGTCTGCTAGCTTGAAAATGTTACAATAAACCCTCAGGTTTTAGAAAAACATAAATATAGAAATGTTCAACAATCCACACTCAATAATTTGACTTGTGAAGTATTTATACAAAAATTGTTACAAAATATCCTAAAACTGATTTAGGAATTTTTCAAGGAAAAGGAAATATCTTCATGCAAGAAGATAGAGATAGATATGTAACTGATGCAAGCTGTCCCTCTTTTATTGTTTGTTGTTTTGATCTTTTGTTCCTTTATCTCTTTGATTGTTGCTCTAAGCTAGCCATCCCTTTACTCTAAACTTGAATTTTAAACTTTGTCTTTTACCTGATACTCTTGACATAGCTAATTTGTTAACCTCTGTTATTTTACCTTGGCTGCTATGTTTTACCTTTCATCTTCATAGTAAATAATTCAACTTTTCCCAAGGCTCTTTATGTGGCAGTTTAATATTTACCATTATTATGTAGATTTCATCAGTTTATGTGTATTTTGTAAAAGTAGGCTTGTTTATAAAAAGATTGTTTACCTCATGCTGAAGGTAAAAGAGATTCTCAAAAGTCTGATAAAGCACATTACCTCTATGATTCCCTTTCATGGAGGAATTGTTGGCTTATTCCTTTGCCACTTCTCTAATTCTCTTATCATAGTCTTCATGTGGCATCAACCTGTCATTAATCACCAATGGATTACGTAGAAATTTTTCCTCAAAGGATAAAATTTGACCATGAATCTAGCTATTGCTAGCTCCATTATTTGGCACTTCTCCTCAAGCTGTATCATCGGGTTCTTATTGGTGATTACCTTCTTTACTTCTAGTATGGTCTTAGTTCTATCATCTATTCCAAGCTCCTCCAATTCGTACTTTTTCTTTGAGTTAAGGAACTGGATTATTCTTGAGGCTTCTTCTGGCTTATTCCCATGTTCGGCTCTAACCCTTTGAATTGCCTTACCAGTCTCTTTGACCAAATCATTCTACTCAAATATTACCTGTATAGATAGCCAAATATGATTGACTGAATCAATGATATTGGCCCATAAAATTTGTTTTGCTTGGGCTATTGGATCTTTTAGTGTCAATTCTTTCTCCAAATTTTGTATCCTTTCATTCAACCTGTTTGTTTTCTGTGTTTCATTCTTGTGCATCATTTGAGCTAGTTTTTTGTCATCCTCTAGACTTTTTTTTTGTTCTTTAAGTTTGTTTATTTCACTTGTTTGGATAAACATATCTTCCGTGGCTTTGATCAATTTACTTGATTCATCATTAGGATGGTTTGCTACTATTGTTGAACATGTAGTTGATGTAGTTGTTGACGCAGTGGGAAGTGTTGTAGTTACTGTTGTTGTTATGGCCACTGAAGCTACCAAAGTAGAAGGAACTGTTGTAGTAACTGTAGGAATAGCAGTTGCAGTAGCTGCTTTCATGCTGGCCTATTTTTCATGTACTAACTTATCCATCCCATTCTCCATTTCTTTTAATTAAGAATTTAGATGAAGAATGAGGTCCATCATCTCGTATTTTTTGCTTTGGTTCTCTAGAACTTCCTTGGTCTGTGTATGTTCAAAAGGAGGAAATTTTAGCTACTTCTTCAATGCAACAATGTCTTTGTTTTTCTTCTTATGAGATTTTTTGGTGCCGTGATGTCATTTGGATTGTAGCCAATCTCAGTAACCAACTCTTCTAGTGATTTAATTATGTTATACTTTGCTTGTGAGGATGCATTCTCTAGTTTAAACTATGTTGTGATATTCTCTAGAGAATTTTGAAGTTTTTGTACACTCATAGCTTTGTTGGTCATAGTTGAGTATATCATTTCTCTTGCTTGTTTATGAAATTCAATATGATCTATAAGATGAACAATCTTTGCCAAAACTTCAAATTTGTTTTGTTGTAATATGCTAACGACTTAGGCTATTATACTATGGGCTAAAAAAAGGTTATCTGCATTTTCTGTGTTTTAATGTCAAAAGCTGAAAGTAACCTATTTTGATTACTAGGAGTTTGTTTGAAATACTAGGCATAGTTCTCAGCTTTCAATGCTTCATTTTTCAACATGATTTCTTTATACTTCTCCTTTATATCTTTTTCTTTATCCATTGGTGTGCTTGATGAAGAGACTTGAATAATAAGCTTCTTCTAAATAATTTGAGTATTAGAGGTTGAAGGCTGGTGAGTTTCCTCTGAAACTGCTAGAGCTGTACTTTCTCTCACCATTGTTTCTGTATCAATGATTTGAACTAATTCAACTCTCTCAACTTTCTCTTCTCGCTTATTTATAGGATTTAGCTTGGGATTCTTCCTATACATGATTTCAAATATGTCATTTGTTGTATCCTTATTTGAGCAAGAACCTTCTTCCCTAGTCCTTTTTGCACTTCTCTCCTGTAGGGATGGAGTATGCAGAATGGAACTAGTATCCATCGGTTTCTCCATATTTATCAAGGTGTTTTCCAACCACTCTCACTGGTTGGCATAGTTTTCAATCTCTGGCATGGACTCATGCATAAAAGGGCTCAATTTAAACTTGAGTCTTAGTTTTTTTATGCCTCCTAAAGGATCATACTACCATTTGAAACTATTGGTGAACTTCATTTCCTGTAAACATTTTTTACTTCTTCTCCAACCTCCTTGTTATTACAGATAAAAGGACCAAGTTGGTTTTTGATTTTAAATTGTGCTTTCTTCCTAGCTAATAGAAAATTCACATCATATGAATTTAGAATCTTCCTGATCTACTCTAATGCAAATATCCTCATGGGGAGATATTTGGGAAACTTATAGGGAGTGAGCTGGCATCCATATACCCTAATTTCAGTGTGGTCCTGATATAAATACTAGTCTCCTATTCTACTGTGTTTGGATAAATGTAAAACTTTATTTATCTCATCACTGATCTTAGGTTGATTTCTACTGCTTAGGATGTTAACCACTAGGTGAACAAATGAATCAATGAACTCCTTACAGCTGAAAACAGTGGAATATTTTTGGATTAAGGGTGTCCAAAAGATAATAAACCTAGGATATCCCTTAGCATCCATATTTTGGATGTTAACTGGAAACCTGTCTGATTGGAAATACAGGAACATATGGAATAATACTATAGAGTATTTGGATACTATTTCATCTAGAAATCTAATCAATTAATCATGGATTCTGTCTGCTAAGAATTGGGCAAAATTGAAAACTGCAATTGGAGGCTTGCCTGGGCAAAAAATAGAAAGGAAAGCAAGTATAGGCTTATCTACATGTTCATCAATGGTATATCCTAGAATACAAGACATCATGGTTACTATCTGTTTGGCCCTCTCAAAGAAAATGGTGGCAGAGTATGGAGGACTGTCTGTAAGGATATGAGCCTCTTCTAGGATGAACGTCTGAAAATCTTTAGATCTCTTGGGAAGGTCTAGCTTTAAGTACATATCAAGTAGGTTTTCAATAGAAAATGGGGTTTCATTTGGCTTTGGTTGGATTTGCAACATCTCATTTATTGACTTTCCAGTGATTGTGAACAAGATTTGCTAGTTAGGTGAGACTATGGCTCTTTGACATGGGATATAGCAAAGTTGGAATAGGTGGATCATTTCAGGGAACTGGTATAACCATGCGAACAAGTATTTGGGAGAATTAGACTCCCATAACTGAATATCATCATTCTGGTTGAATCAAGTAGTGGAGTTTCAATAGATGGCTAGGGGAGGACCATTTCCCATCTCAGGCATTTTGCTCTGGTGGCAGTGCTTCAACCATTTTATCGCCTCGACACTAAGCTATTGTGGAGAATTTTAAGGGAAATCTCCTTAAATCTTTTCATGGCATCTGGTATATAGAAGGGTTTGTGGCTCAACTTAATTTATATGTAAATATGGGTTTCTTTTTTCTATTTTATTAGGTCTCCTCATTTTTACTATCTTGTTCATTCTAGGTTGTTCTTTCTGAATATGAGTAACTTATTTTGTAGGTGTGACCATGTTTTTCTTGGCAACCCATAGAGGAATTTGTTGGTTTTCCATACTCCAAGATTCTACCCTCATGTAATTCTCCCCCAATTCAAATCTACAGGTTACTGATTTGTTCCCTTAGCTCGTTGAATTGATTTAATTACAGGTTTTTGTTCTTTGAGTTCGCATTAATGCTTGGAGCTAGATAGCCATGCCATTAACCCTAAGATTGGTTTTTCTGGCATATAATATTTAGTTTCTCTTAGGGTTCTACCCATACTATTACTGAATGCATAAAAATGTTTTCCTATGGAGGGTTCACATAGGTAATCACTAAATATATCATAAGATTCATTTCTTACTTCTTTATTTTTCTGATTAATTGTAGTGCCACATTTATTTTGCAATGACTTTGGGTTTGATGGTATATATAGGTGGAGCTTCATCGCCCTTCACTGGTACATGTCGTTCCCCTCTGATTAGGCTTCTATGCTCTAGGATTGACCTTCATCTCCTTGCAAGTTGGTCCCCTATTTCACAATTGTGGTCATCATGGTAGAATTTGGATTCTCGGTTATTATGAGTGTAATATCACACTCAAATCCATGATATGGTGGTTATAATTCTGATTTTGGTAGTGTCACTATATTTTCTCATGAATGGCCATAGCACTTATGGTTTTTATCTATCATTATTATTTTTGTTAAGGATAGTGATGAGGTATTAACCTCAATCTTTTTTATAAGCAATGCCACAAATTTGCACCATGATTCTAGTATGTTAGGACTACAATATCTACATGATGGCAGTTTGGATGTTCATTGTATTATAATTATAGTAACCTTCGGACGGTGTAAAATTTTGTCTCGTTTAATTTTGAGTTCTATGTGTGTATATATATATATATATATATATTTTCTCCAATCATATGTATTTCGATGGCTTATAGGGTGTGAATCGCCTTCAATGGTGGTTTTTCTAACGTTCTGTCAATAATAGCATTCTCCCATTCAATTCATCATAGGAACATAAGCGTATTTTGATTCCACTTAGTTTAAATTTCATGTTCTCAACATATAGAAATGCGTGGTGGCTAAAACTTGCTTTCTGGTAGATGATTTATTCTATAATTTCAGTAGAGTCAATTTCAAAATAAAATTCATGTTCAGATGTGTATATGTATATGTATATGTATGTATATGTATATGTATATGTATATGTATATGTATATGTATATGTATATATATTATATATATATATATATATATATATATATATATATATATATATATATATATATATATATATATATATATATATATTATATATATATATATTATATATATATGATATATATATATATTACATGATGTGGTCACAACAGACTGGTATGGTTTCCAGGTCGAATTCGTTCGGCTGAGAATGCCATCTCCCTCCTATGTTTTCCTACTATATATAATATAGATTGATTATGTATTTTATAGAAGGGAAATTTAGTTACTCGCCTAAATGTTTTTTTTTGTTAAATTTTTTCTTTGATCTCTGTCTATTACACATAGTGGTCCTTGTTAATACTCATTTTCATGTAGGTGTCTAGTACAATTCTCTAGTTAACCTTGTATGGTTCTGTTAGAATTTACTGACAGACTCTAAGGGTAGCTACTACTGAAGCGTAGCTCATCGAACAACCTCTCACTGAATTATTCTTCTCCCTTTTACTAGTATGATACTTCCAGCTAGCCACTGCCTTTATTATCTCGTTGTAAATTAAAGGAAAAATGTATAAGAAAACCCCCCCTTTGCATGCTAATTAATTACTTGGTTTTTTTATACACGATTAATTACAGTTATAACTTCACCTATAGACCTCCATATATTTGATTTTGCATACTAGCTCCACACACTGAGCATCCATGCACTTAGTACTTTTAGGACTCCATGATCTTATTATATGCAACATAACACTACAGTAACCGGTACTAGATATTGTCTATCTTGAGATCGATTTCCTATAAGAACCCCACTATGTATTCTGAATCTACACTAATATGCAATCTAATACTGTTCCGAGAGAGGTAATATTTATATCTCCTCAGGGTTGAGTTTGATAATGGTACACCAGTTAGAAAAATTAAGGTCATAGAAAATATACTATGCTACTTACCCATAACTGTTTGGAAGCTTCAAATTTCACTGCTATCTATTTTTATTTTAACTATCCACTCTACTACATATTAATGCAATCACATTTCTTCTATACATCATTGCATGCAGTTGGTACTCATAATTCAACCATAAGCAACAATATATGAAATCATCCATGCTAATTCAGAAATTTTTTAGTGAATTAATGGGGAACAATATAAATATAATAGTAGTTGCGAAATTATAACTGATATCTTGGTTGGAAAATGAAATGTGGAAAATTTTGTTCCTCCCAACCACGAACCAAATCCTCTGGTTCCCCCCGAGCTAGAAGCTTGTTCCTTCCTTTAGCAACCCCTTGTTAATTCCCAAATCATGTCTCATATACATGATTGTCAACAGACGTTTATCTAGCAGTGTCCTGCCTTTTAGGCGTCTGCTTCTTGTCTACTTAGCTTAGGATGTTTCCTCTTTTCCTAAAAAAAGTAAGAAAATCAGTTTTTTTTCTTCAATAGCTAAAAACTATGCTTTTCTCTCCCGTAGATTTATTCCCTTGGTATTTATCTTCAACTGAGTCGATAATTATCTAAATATCTAATTTTCAGATTCACAAGCTTCCCTTTCCCACATATCCCGACTCAAAATCTCAATTATTTATTATAAAAAAATCTTATCTACGTTCAATTTTTCTTTCTGGTGGCCCCTCGTGAGTTATAACGCTAGTTTTTTAAACATGACCATAAAAATATTTACATGAAAAAAGCATGTTACGATTTCCCCCTCTCAAAATAATACTGTCCTTGGTGTTCAATTTATTATTGCATATCCAACTATTTTTACTAAAAAAACCTAGGTATGCTTCCTTCGTAGAATCCTCCTTTTCCCACGTAGCCTCCTCAGAGATAAAGTTCTTCCATTGTACTTTAAATTGAGTGATGACTAAGTTCCGGAGCATAGTCTCTCTCCAATACAAAATATGGAGTGGTTTGGGTAGGTAGTCTCCTTCGGATTCCACCTATATCACATTCTAGTCAACCACATGAGAATTATCATCGACATATTTTTTTAATAATGATACATGAAATACATTATGCACTTTACTATGAGCAAGAATAGCTAGCTAGTATACTACAGGTCCAACTCTATCCATTTAGTTGAAGGGTCCATAGTAACATGGGGCCAATTTATGACAAGTTCTAGTTCGATGTGTGCTCTTTAGGGTTTTACCTACAAAAATTCATGATCCCCAACTTTTAATTCCTTATGCACACATTTCTTGTCTGTGTAGTTGTTGTGTCAATCTTGAGCTGCTTTGATGTTCTAGTGGATTTTCCTCACCCAATGTTCCATTTCCTGCAATGCATCTAGTCCTAATACTAGCTTATCCTCTTGTAGGTTCCAACTAAGAGGCATATGACATTTTTTGTCATACGAGGCTTCAAAATGACTTATTTTAATGCTAGCTTGGAAGCTATTGTTATAGGAAAACTCTGTTAAATGCATAAAATATTCCCATTTCGTAGGCTGGTGCATGACATATGTTGTCAAGGTATCTTCAAGGATATGATTTTTTCTTTCTATTTGGTGATCTGTTTATGGGTGATATGAGGTACTAAATTTCAGTTGTGTACCCAGTTCCCAAAGAGAGCCTTCGATAACTTGGAAGTAAACTTTGGGCCTATGTACGATACAATGGCTTTTAGTACTCCGTGTAGTTTAAAGATGTACCACAGAAAACCACTAGCTATTTGAGTGGTCCTAAAAGTGGACTATACAGGTATAAAATGAATGGCCTTGATCAACACATCCACTACTTCCATAATAGAGTCATGTTGACATTTTGCTCGGGGTAATCCCATACTAAAATCAATAGAAATGGTTTCCCATTCCACTCTGGTATGGTTAAAGGATTCAAAAAGCTCAAAAGATGTTGATGTTCCACTTTAATATGCTAGCATTCCATGCATTTTTTTAAATATTTTCCTACATCCATTTTGATGCCTCACAAAAATAATTTTTTGCTTAGTGCAGTCAACATTTTCTGGTATCCCAAATGGCATGCATAGGGTGTCTTGTTGTACTCATCTAATATTGTTTGTTTCAATGTACTCTCTTTTGATATGTAAGTTATTTTTCCATAGTTTCCACATATCTAGATAGCCCTGTTTGCTGCATTTTCTGCTGAAGTTCCTGATACTACGAATCTTGGTGTATAGCCTATTTAATTTGCAACACAATTTCTATGTTTCATTTACTAATAGTCACTCCCAGTAGAAGATGAGGATGTCCACACAAGGCATCCACCAAATTATTCTCCTTCACTTGAATATTCTTAATTTTAAAATCAAAGTCATTAAGGAATGCCAGCCACCTTGCTTCTCTAGCATTCAGATCCGACGGACAGGAAAAATATTTTAGACTGAGGTGTTCAATCACTAATGTAAAATTCCTTCCCAAAAGATAATGTCTTCATGTTTTAAGTGCATGTATTATTGATGCCAATTCCAAGTCATACATGGCATAATTCTTCTCATGTGCTTTCACTTTTTTTGATTCGTAAGCTATCACCGCATTATTCTACATCAACAATCCCCCCATCCCTTCCAAACATGCATCTGTACATATTGTGAATGGTTTATCTGGATGTGCAATTTTAAATATATGTGTTGTGGTCAACAATATCATCATCCTATCGAAGCTTTCGTGGCACTTTGCTTTCCATTCAAACTTCACCACCTTTTTTTGCAAGGATGTGATGGGATATCCTAGTTTAGAAAAAGCTTCTATAAATCGATGGTAGTAACTTTCAATCCCCATAAAGGAACACACTATTGATACATGTTTGGGTACCACAACTAATCCTTCCTTGGAAATAATATGCCCCAAGTACTCAATTCTATCCTTGTAAAATTCACACTTGTTGAGTTTGGCTACATTCAATGCTCCCTTAAGTTTTGGAGTACTATTCTTTAGTGTTCTTTATGGTCTTCCCCATTTTTGGAATAAAAATGTGTGTCATCTATAAACACTAATATGAATTTATTCAAATAGGGATGGAGTATGCTCTTCATCAAACACATAAATGTTGTTGGTGTGTTCATGAGGCCAAAAGGAAACATCACAAAATCATGATGATCATATCTAGTTTTGAAATTTGTCTTGTGTATGTCTTCATTATTGATTCGTAGCTGGTGGTAAGTAGTTCTCAAGTTAATTTTTGAGAATATGATTGCCCCTCTCACATGATCGAACAAATCATCTATTCGTTCCAGTGGATATTTGTTCTTAATTGTTAACTTATTTACCTAGTGTTAATCAATACACATTCACAAACTATTGTCCTTTTTCTTAACAAAAAGTATTTGTGCCCCCCATGTGGAGACACTAGATCATATATACCCTTTATCAGGTAATTCCCATAACTACATTTTTAATTCCACTAATCTTGGGGTACTCATTTTGTAGGATTGTCTAGACACTTGAGCTACCCCGGGTACCGAGTCAATGGTAAAATCTATGTCTCTATGCGAGGTAATCCTGGAGTTTCTTCCAGAAAGGCATCTTGAAATTCTTTAATCATAGGTAGCCTTCTCAATGTTTCTTTGTCTGTCAGCTACTCATTAGATTCTATTTGTACCAAATACAATTGGCATCATGTCCTAGCACTCCTTTTTAACTATAATGTTGTCATATGATGGACTGACACCTTTTTTGGTTTCCCTGTGATTAACCAATTCTATCCCTTTGGATCTACACATTGATCTTTTTCTAGGCAGTTTATGACAACACCCTACTTATCTAACCAATCCATGGCTATTAGTATGTCATACAGTCCCAAAGGAAGAATATTCATATCTATTGTTGTGAAATAACAATTTATATTAATACAACACTGTTTTTTTTACTAGTGACTCGTTTCTTGGTACGGATCAGTAATTGGACCAACTAGTCATTCCTTAAAATTTCATTTTTTAGCTTACATTTTTCTACCATTTGCAGGCTATTATAACTCATAATAACTCTAGGATCTATTAATATAGAAATAATATGGCTCAATGAAGTACCTTCAATTTCAATCATGGAGGACTAATGCTTAGCTTGCCTATCTTCCAATGTCACGCTAATTCTAGGAGTGTTCTGAGCCATATCGTTAACAGTTGATACTTCCTAAATGGTCTAAATATTTTTGACTGATCTAGGGTTATGTGGACATTCTATCAATAAATGTGTCTCCGCACAACCCAAGAACTTTAATGATTCCCTCTCTTTGGTGCCACCATTCCTCTTACTATTTAACTCTAGAGGCTTCGATATTATAAAAGACTAGGTTGGGAGAGTGGCATTCCCTCGACCAACCTTTCTCTTTTGGTGATCTTTGACAAAAAAATTCAGGTAAGGAGGACTGTGCTTCTTAAAACTCCCTACTAGTTTATTTTTATCCTTGTTATGCCAAGGCTTTCCATTATCATTTCTGTTCCTAAACTATTGTTAAAACAACCAATATTTCGTCACCATTTCATCTATGGTTTTTGGCTGATCATACTCAATTCGATCCTTATACGAAACTAGTAAAAAGTTTAGAAACAATTGTATCCTACCCTTTTCCTCCTTAAGATAAGTTAAATAGCACAAAAACTTAGTGAACATTGTCACAAATTCATCCATGGAGAGTTGTCCCAGCTTCATCTCATGGAATTCTTTGGCATGATCATCATAATAATGTTCACATAAATAATGGGCCTAAAAATTATTTTTAAATTCTTCCCAGAATACAGTCTTCTCTTCTAACCAATGTATGCTTTTTACCACTTCCCACCACATGGTAGCTTTCCCTTGCAACAAGTAAATGGCCAACCGAGCCTTCAAATTTCTCTCATATTTGTACACCTAAAAATATTTGATCGAGTTTAGTAACGAGGACTCTACATCTTCCTCCTTTTTCCCATTAAAGGTTGGGGGTTTAATCTTCCTAAATTTGTCATGTAGCTCAACCTTGTTTTTTCCCTTTTATGCCTTCGATGATGTTTGATCTGACTCCCCTCCACTTTCTCATTTTTGGGATTTTGTTTCCCCTTTTTTCCATTTTTTTTCCTTCCAGCTCGACATTTTCATAAGTGGATTTGTCATCCATTCTCAGATCATCTTCTCCTATTCTTCACTAGATATCATTAATTTCTCATTACTACCTCTTAAATATAATATTTCCTATTGCAGACTCTTCACTAGACCCACTAGGTGGGAGGGAATTGAAGTAATTCCTCCCCCTAATTCAATATACAACTCTTCACCCTCCTTATTTGTTGGAGGCATGTATTACATCATCTTGTAGTGTTCTGATCGTTGGTACCTTATAAAGCACAAAAGAGTCATTAACAACTTACATGATCCACATTTTCTACTATGCATACATATATATATCTATAATATATATATATATATATATATAATATATATATATATATATATATAGTAATATATAATATTATATAATATAATTTTCCTTAAGAATGATGCCATACAAGGCCTAGTGGGTATATTGGGCTTCTCAGACCACATGTCAAATAACCTACTTCAATAGTTCATTTCACCACAATTTTTTTTATAACTATAACAAGAACTTAACTCCACACTTGTTATTTTTGGATGGCCACTAAGAATGTTAGAGTCATTGTTCCATCCTTATCAAATTAACTTGGAAAGGATATCAAAGGTATCTCGTTTCGGTTACTACCATTACATTTTTTACATTCATTTGGCACTTTATATTCATTTGACCTTATATTATATTGGATTGTTTTATATTTGTTGGGAGCATTATGATATGTTGGAACCTTAAGCGCTATGTTATATGTTTATGCACAGACTCCGATGCATTTTATGTTTTTCACTTGTACATTTCAATACTATGTTACATTACCTTATTTATAGTTTCTATATGATAGTGTGGGTAGAATACCCAGGTGGGTTCCACAACCTATGGGGTTGAATGACCTTCCCAGTCATATTTGCAATAAAGGATTGGCCATGTGAGGGTGAAACGGTGGTCCTATGATCAACTGCCACCACATCCTTGCCTATGTGCTCCTGAGGTACCTTGGTCATGTCACAATTATCCAATGGCAAATCCAGGTTCTAGATAAATCAATAGTCATCCTTGCTCCTCGTTAATCCTACTCCCTTTTCCCTCGTCAAGAGACTTCATTTGCCTCATTCACGCATTTGGTAATGAGGTTGCGCCAGAGAGGGTTTCGTCCCTGTTCCACTGAGGTGATGACAATTTGCAGTCACCTAGTGTATCCATCTGTGGTTTCATGGTCACAATAAGCATCTACTTGGTTTATCCATCCCTATTTTCTTGGCGTACTACCTCTCATCTAACTATTTTGTGATTTCGCCAAAATCCATCCTACTTCTCCTAAATTTTCCGTGTTACACTATTGTTCAGGTTATTCTCTATCGTTGTTAAAATGGTTAGCTAATTTATGAATTGTGTAGGGTTGCAGGCCTCTCCACCATTTCCCAAATCACGCATTTCGCTCTGGTGGCAACACTTCAACCATTTTATCGCCTCGATACTCAACTGTTGTTGAGAGTTTTAAGGGAAATACCCTTAAATCGTTTCGTGGCAACAAATATTTAGAAGGGCTTCTTGCTCGCCTTCATTCTCAGGTAAATCTGGGTTTCTTTTTAATATTGTATTGGGTCTCCACATTTTTATTATTTTTTTCATTCTCGATTATTATTTCTGAATATGAGTAACTTCTCTTGCAGGATTACCCTCTTTTGCTTGGTGACCCTTAGAGAAAATGGTGGTTTTCCAAATACCAGGCTTCTACCCTCAAGTGATTTACCCCTAGTTTGAATCTACAGGTTACTGATTCACTCCCTTAGATTGGTGAATTGAATTTATTTTAGGATACCATTTTTTTTAGTTCGAGTTACTATTTGGAGTTGGATAGCCATAATATTAACCCTATTCTTGTATACTCTTCATTTGCTAGTGGGGTGCTACCCATACTATCCATGGCTGCATAAAAACAATTTCCTGTCGATGGTTCGCATAGGTAATCACTAAATGTATCCTCAAATTTGTTTCTTACTTCTTTTTTTCTCTTCTTAATTGTAGCGCCACATTTCTTTTGCAATGACAATGGATTTGCTAGTATATCTAGGTTGAGCTTCATCACCCTTCACTGATGCCTATCGTTCCCCTCCAATTTGGCTTCTATGCTCCATGATTGACCTTTGTCTCCTCGCAGGTTGGTCCCCTATTTCATAGTTATGGCCATCATGGTCAAATTTGGATTCTCGGTTATTCTAAGTGTAATCTCAGAATCAAATCCACGATATGGTGCTTAGAATTCTCAATTTTGTAGTGTCTCTGTATTTTCTCATGAATGGCCAGAGCGCTATAGTTGTAATTTGTCGTTATTGTTTTTGTTATGGATAGTGATGAGGTCTTAACCTTAGTATTCTTTGTAACCAATGAAACAAATTTGTATCATGACTCTAGTATGTTAGAGTTACAGTATCTGTGTGATGGCAGCCTGGTTGTTCGTTGTATTATAATTACGTTGACTTTCAGATGGTGTAAAATTTTGTCTAGTTTAATTTTGATTTTTGTGTGTGTATGTGCGTATATATTTATAAAAATTTCACCAATCATATGAATTTCAATGGCTTATAGGGTGTGAATCCCCTTCTATGGTGGTTGTTCTAATGTTCTGTCCATAATAGAATTCTTTCATTAAATTCATCATAGGAATGTAAATGTATTCTAATTCCACTTAGTTTTGATTTCCTATTCTCAACTTATGGAGATACGTGGTGGATTTGCTTTCTCATAGATGATTTATTCTAGAATTGTTTCTAGGTTGAATTGTTTATGGTACACTTGTCTAGTTAACTTGGTATGTTTCTGTTAGAATTTACTGGTAGACTCTAAGGGTAGTTACTGTCGAAGTGCAATTCATCGAACAACCTCTCATCAAATTATTCTTCTCCCTTTTACCAGTCTGACACTTCCAGCTAGCAACTACATTTATTATCTCCTTGTAAATTAAAGGAAAATTTTTATAAGACAACTCCCCCCCACCCCCCCTTCAAATGTTAATTATTTACTTGGTTTTTTTATACACAATTAATTAAAGTTGTAACTTCACCTACAGAGCTCTGTATATTTGTTTTTTCCTACTGGCTCAACACACTAAGTATCCATGCACTCAATACTATTAGGACTCCACCATCCTATGTATATGCAAGATAACACTACAGTAACTGGCACTCAAGACTGTCTATGTTGAGATCGATTGCCTTTAAGAACCCCACTAGAAATTATGACTCTACACTAATATGAAATCTAATATTGTTCCTAGAGAGGTAGTATTTATATGTCCTTGTAGTCATGTTTGATAATGGTACACGAATCAGAAAAATCGAAGTCACAGAAAAGATACCATGCTACTTATCCATAACCATTTGGAAGCTTCAAATTTCACTCCTATCTATTTTTCCTTTAACTATAACTAGAGATTCATGCAATTACATTTCCTCTATACATCACTGCACGCAGTTAGTACTCATAATTCAACCATAAGAAATAGTATATGAAATCATACATCCAAATTCAAAATATTTAAGTAAATAAATGGAGAACAGTATAAAAGTAATATGAGTCCCGAACTTCTAGAAAATGAAATGTTGGAAATGTTGTTCCTCTCAACCATGAACCAAATCCTCTGGATCCCCCGAGCTAGAAGCTTGTTCTTCCCTTTGACAACCCCTTGTTGATTCCCAAATCATGTCTCATATACACAATTGTCAGTAGATGTTTCTCTGGCAGTGTCCTACCTTTTAGGGGTCTGCTTATCCCCTTAGCCTAGGTTGTTTCCTCATTTCCTAAAAAAAGAAAAAAATAAGTTATTTTTTCTCTAACAGGTCAAAAATCTACTTTTCTCTCCCATAGATTTATTCCCTCAGTATTTATCTTCAACTGAGTGGATAATTATGTGAGTATCAAATTTTCAGATTCATGAGCCTCCCTTTCCCACATTTCCCAGCTTAAAATCTCAATGTTTTAGTATAAAAAATGTGATCTACATTCACTTTTTCTTTGTGTTGGCCCCCAACTAGTTATAACACTAGTTTCTGAAACATATGACCATAGAAATATTTACATGAAAAAGAGGGTGTTACACTTACTCTCTCAGATCAATCAATCACATCGCTGGACCCAAGGACCAATGGGGGTATTACTCATTTCCAAGAGAATGAATGCAATGTTTAAGTGGTTTCAAAGCTATGTTTCCAAGGAAAACATTGCAGGGGTTTGTAGTGAATTGTCTAGGTGGTTTATCATCTCTTCTAACAAGCAATAGAATGGCTCAACTTACCCTATCAAAAAGTTTATCAATCATACAAGAAGCACCCATGTGGTTTAATAGCTTATTCAACAAGCACTGTGGTTCGATCCTGCACTAAGACTCCCACTAGCTACTAGCTATTCACGCTTGTTCACACAGTCTAGGTCCTTCTCATTGAAATGACACCCAAAACCTCAAAGCACAAGCTCAAGGAAATTCAAGTCCAATTCAACTTTTTTCACTCGTCTTCCACTAGCTCATTTTCTCTAGAGTCTTATTCGAGGTTGAAGCTTACACACCTATTGATTTTGTGTTTCATATTTTTATTATTTTATGTTGTTTAATTATTCTATGTTTTAAAGTTTCTTTTAGTTAGAGTTAAGTATGCAAATTTTTTATTAGGTAATGTTTTTTGTTTTGTTTAAAACCTAATTTTTGAATGTATAAATAGATTTAAATACTTTAATATAATTAAATTATGCATAATCTGCACATCAAAATTTATATTATTAGATTTATTGTGTAAATTCCTGTTCTAACTACATAAATAAATTTTGAAAAAAAAAACTTGAAACACTTAAATTATTAGAAATTTACTCATGAAATTTGTTATTCCAACCCATTTCACACAAATTTAACCGAAAAAAAACCATTTTAAACTTGGCCATTTTCAACTTGCCTCCGTGCTGTACAAAATGGAGTAGTCTACCTAGGCGGTAGAATGGCCCGGTTTCCGTTGACGCTCGAAAAAACGTCCGACTCCGACCGTCGGTAATTCCTCCACGAGCTCCGCCACCCTTCACCCTCCGCGAGCTCCGCCACCATCCTGCATTAAATTTCTGATTTGATCGGATCGGAGCGGGCTGACAGAATCCACGCCGCGGAGAGTTAATGCGCGTTCCAATTTGAAATTTTGCAAACCGCGGGCTGCTCCCCTACCCAACTCGACTCGGCTCGGCAGCTCACTCACTCCCGGGCTCGACTGGGCGCTGTGCAACTTACCAAAATACCAACGATCTTTACAGTGCTGTGCAACTTCATCTGAGCAAGTCTCCATCCATTTCGACACGAAGAGTTAATCTCAGCAGAGCTAAAAACTCGAGCTCTTTCACATTCAGCCTTGCCAACAATGATACGATTGTTAACAAATACGGAGTGAGCATATGGTGGGAGCATCATGTAACCCAGAGGCAGAATTAGTCATTTTCATGGAGGCCTCTCCCAGAAGAGGAGAGGATTCGTTCTGTGTATACACAAGAACGACAAGCAGCGGATCCTGAATTCATATTTGGATCATGCCTTGGAGATCAGAAGAAAGAATCAAGAGTGCTTGCTGTACACAAATTCTATAGGAGGAGGTATGGATTCAAAGACTCAACCATGGGAATCAGTGCCCTTCAAACATCCGAGCCAGGAAAGCAGAAATCATAGAAGATCTCGAGGCCTTTGCCAAAGGCAAAGAGTTCTATCAGAATACAGGAAGAGCCTGGAAGAGACGCTATTTGCTTTACGGGCCTCCAGGAACAGGCAAATCTAGCATGATTGCAGTGATGGCCAATCATTTGAGCTATGATGTATATGATCTGGAGCTCACTAATGTCCATACAAATGGAGAGCTGAGGAAACTTCTGATAAAGACCACCAACAAGTCTATTATTGTTATTGAGGATATTGATTGCTCATTGAATCTCTCAAGCCATGCAAAAAAACCAGCCGCCTGAGTGAACTCTGTTATGGCAGGATCTCCAATGCAGCGGCCTGATGAGAACAACAATTCAGTTACCCTATCTGGCTTGCTTAATTTCACAGATAGGCTTGGGTCATGCTGTCGTAGTGAGAGAATCTTTGTTTTCACTGCCAATCATGTAGAGAAACTTGACCCTACACTGTTGAGATCAGGAAGGATGGACATGCACATTTTCATGTCATTCTGCATATTCCCTGCCTTGAAAATTTTGGTGAAAAACTATCTAGGGATCAAGAAACAGCAATTGTTTCCAGAACTGGAGCAGGTTATTGAAGATGCCTGGATGACGCCTGCAGATGTTAGCGATGTTAGCGAAATCCTCGTGAAATACCGTTTGAATGCCACCCGGGCATTGGAAGAGTTGCTTGAAACATTCAAGGCTGCAAAG
The DNA here is from genome assembly GCA_000404065.3 of Pinus taeda. NCBI lineage: Eukaryota > Viridiplantae > Streptophyta > Pinopsida > Pinales > Pinaceae > Pinus > Pinus taeda. The sequence goes on from APFE031020526.1 coordinate 90,881, forward strand.
GACAAGCCTCATGCATCTTGGGCAAGGGAAGAAAAACCAAACCCAAACCCAGTTGAGGATGAGAAGCAAGAAAAGAGAGCTCTGGAGACTCCTAAGAAGACTCAAATCCATGAGGATTATTTGATGTCTGCTGACAGATGCCAATGTCAAAGGAATCAACAGAAAGAGAATGCAATTGGGCAGGATAAAGATGCAGAAAATCAAGGAAAGAAAAATGATCAATCTGGAGAACAAGAGGGGACTGATGACTCAAAGATGCAGAAAGCTAAGTGAATGCCTTCAACTCTTACTGGATTTTTACATGGCAGCCAACTTTAGAAGGGCTCTACAGCCTTGCTGTAATCACAATTTTGTAGTCCAGACTCTAGAATTTGTTGTGGCCACTTATATACAGGTCCTTGTTTCATGCAATGAAATTTAATGTTTTATATTTCAAAATATTTGGCTCAAGGTCATGATTTTGGAAGTGTTTTGTTTATTATTTATCAATCAAACAGTCAATTACTCCTAAATCTTACATATGTATCCAAGATCTCTGGGTATTTCTGCTTATTTTGTTTATTACAAATTCATTGCTTCAAGAGTTTGCATATTTCTCAGTGCTTTTGTAGGATTCTTTGGATCGTGTTAATGTTTTATGTTTAATTTATAATGTCCTTTGAGATCTACTTGGTCCGTACTGAAAAATGAGTTTAATCAGAGTTTCAGCCAGATATTTTATCAAGGATGTGTTTTACATATCTCATTTCTGAGTAAGCAGTCCTGAGCATAGGCTTATTGGGTTTATTGAATCTTGTTGTGTTCAGTAGCTTCATTTTACACAGGTTGATATTTAAACTTGTCAAGATAAATTATTCTATAACAAGTTTACATACATTTTAGAAATTTTCAGGGAGCTTAATGGGGTTTAGTCAAAGTTATTCTGAACAGCCTCCTTAATTGATCTCTGTTTGAAACAAAACAAAATTGTGTATGTCGCTTTCCCTGCCATTTGGACTTCCTTATTCATATGGTTCAGTCCATGAAATTAACCTGAATTATTCAAGAACTCCAGTGGTTGCTGGGAGCTTTACATTATACATATTTTGTGTTCATTTTGCATTGTCTATTGCAATATGTCAATGGTAGAATCTTACACATTCTTTCTTCATTTATGTAGAATCTTACACATTCTTTCTTTCTTGTCTGGACTATAAACACCATAGCCAACTCTATGAACAAATCAAGAACGCTTGATATTATCAGAAAATCAAGAAAGCTTGGTATTATCAAAAGAAATCAAGAAAGCTTGGTATCATCAGCAAACCAAGAAATCTTGGTATCAGTGAGGTTGATGTAACAAAGGTTCATTATCACTTCTACCAGGAAATCACCTCTGACAAATAAGTGACTTGATGGTAACATGTTAATTCCAGAAATACTGTAAACACACACTAGACACTAAAGTATTATGACCACAGCATCCCAAAAAAACCAAAGTATTATAACCACAGCATCCCAAAAATATTTTTATCAACAAATATTTTGACTGTTTAATAAAAAAATGCTTAAAATTTACATTTTCTAATAATATTAGTTTTTCTGTTGTTTTTACTCTTACCTTTCGTTGATAAAAACCTGACTCATATCCCCATGGAAAATGACAAGAGAAAAGGGACCTCAACTCAATGGAAAAGGACGTGGTGGAAAATTTGGAAAACCACCACCTAACGTATTGTTTTGTCAAAAGTCTTACTTCAATAACATGTCATATAATGCATTATAACTTGACTTTCAGGCCAAACAGCATTAATTTCAATATATGTTTCAAAATAACGTTCAAGATTTGCAATACATGAGGCTCTTATTATCACAAAAATATTAAAACAACTTCATGTTCTTCTGGTTTAAACAATTGGCTTTTTTATAATAATGTTATATTCATATGTGTAATAATGTGTATATTAAAATTGTTGATTTTTATAAAATATGATTAATGGAATAATCTTTTGAACTTTTAGAAAAGCATATTCCAATATATATTAGCAGGTCGGCAGGGATCCTCTTTAGAAATAGTATATTCCAATTTGGAATTAGTTTTTCATACATCAAACTATTCCCATCTTTTGCAGTTGGTTTTAGCTTTTCATACATAGAACCACCTTTGTCCTTGCCTTTTCATACATAGAACCATCTCTGTTCTTGCTTTTGCTTTTACAACATTGTTGTTCCATTGGTTATGTTGCAGGGATGGAATTTGATGGGTAAATTGTCAGTCATGGGGTGATTGATTTTCAGCAAATTGTTCGTTATGGGTGATTTGCTATCAAATATGGTTTAAAAATTTGTAAAAATGTCTAGATCTTTCCTTGAAATTTCAAGGAAGAGAAGTTAGAGAAGTGTGAACCGTCAAATTTGACACTAGGAATTTCAAAACAGGTTAGGGAAGTGTGAAAACCGCACTGTCCTTGCTTCTGCTTTTACAACATTGTCGCTGCATTGGCTATGTATCTCCTTCATTGTAGTACTGGTCTATCCCAAGCTTTTGCTTTTAGAACACTGTTATTGCAATGGCTATATCTCTAACATTGTTATTGTATTGGAATTTGGCATACCCTGTGAAGAGATGATGATTTGTAAAAAGGAAAAAAATCTAATGTTGTTGTTGCATTTGCATATCCCTGTGAAGGGATGATAATGAATCAGTATAAATTTATACTAATCATAGTTGTTAAATTCAATACACTTACAAATCTCTACATACTAACGAAGACAAAAACACTGGTGAATGTGTATCTAAATTTAATTATATACTCACATCAGAACAGACTTGTTAAATTCAATACACTTACAAATCTCTACATACTAACAAAGGAGACAAAAACACTGGTGAATGTGAACCTAAATTTAATTATATACTCACATCAGAAGAGACTTTTATACCAGAACAGACTTTTATACCACCATGTAATGACAGCTGGGTATATGAGAAAGAGGTCTGAGTTATTAAGAGTCAGGAATCATAGCAGAACCGAATTTTGCACCCTACCATGCAATGGCATTTGTGTATATGAGAAAGATGTCAGAGTTACCAACAAGCTGTTCTATATAAAAAATTTAGGACACGCCAATAATAGTTAGCTACTAGCTACCCAAGCTTCACACCAGACCTGTTCTTGTTAGCATTGAGTATTTTGGATAATGTTGATAGTAAACAAATGCCTTTACACCAGTTTAGGCCACAAGTGAGTTAGATTTTACTCAAGCTTCACACCAGACCTGTTCTTTTTAGCATTGAGTATTTTGGATAATGCTGATAGTAAACAAATGCCTTTACACCAGTTTAGGCCACAAGTGAGTTAGATTTTGTGAGAAACATGCTGCATCATAACAGAAAAGAAAAATCTTTTGAAAGCTTGTAATGTAAGAAGTTCAACATAAATGAAGAAAGAATGTGTAACATTCTACCATTGACATATTGCAATAGACAATGCAAAATTAACACAAAATATGTCTAATGTAAAGCTCCCAGCAACCACTGGAGTTCTTGAATAATTCAGGTTAATTTCATGGACTGAACCATATGAATAAGGAAGTCCAAATGGCAGGGAAAGGGACATACATAGTTTTGCTTTGTTTCAAACAGAGATCAATTAAGGAGGCTGTTCAGAATAACTTTGAGGTCCCTTTTCTCTTGTCATTTTCCGTGGGGATATGAGTAAGGTTTTTATCAACAAAAGGTAAGAGTAAAAACAACAGAAAAATTAATATTATTAGAAAATGTAATTTTTAAGCATTTTTTTTAAACAGTCAAAATATTTGTTGATAAAAATATTTTTGGGATGCTGTGGTTATAATACTTTGGTTTTTTGGGGATGTTGTGGTCATAATAATTTAGTGTCTAGTGTGTGTGTTTACAGTATTTCTGGAATTAACATGTTACCATCAAGTCACTTATTTGTCAGAGGTGATTTCCTGATAGAATTGATAATGAACCTTTGTTACATCAACCTCACTGATACCAAGACTTTTTGGTTTGCTGATGATACCAAGCTTTCTTGATTTTTTTTTATAATACCAAGCTTTCTTGATTTTCTGATAATATCAAGCGTTCTTGATTTGTTCATAGAGTTGGCTATGGTGTTTATATTCCAGACAAGAAAGAAAGAATGTGTAAGATTCTACATAAACGAAGAAAGAATGTGTAAGATTCTACCATTGACATATTGCAATAGACAATGCAAAATGAACACAAAATATGTCTAATGTAAAGCTCCCAGCAACCACTGGAGTTCTTGAATAATTCAGGTTAATTGAATGCACTGAGCCATATGAATAAGGAAGTCCAAATGGCAGGGAAAGCGACATACGTAGTTTTGCTTTGTTTCAAACAGAGATCAATTAAGGAGGCTGTTCAGATAAACTTTGACTAAACCCCATTAAGCTCCCTGAAAATTTCTAAAATTATGTAAACTTGTTATAGAATAATTTATCTTGACAAGTTTAAATATCCACCTATGTAAAATGAAGCTACTGAACACAACAAGATTCAATAAACCCAGTAAGCCTATGAAGCCTATGCTCAGCACTGCTTACTCAGAAATGAGATCTGTAAAACACATCCTTGATAGAATATCTGGCTGAAATTCTGATTAAACTCATTTTTCAATACGGACCAAGTAGATCTCAAAGGACATTATAAATTAAACATAAAACATTAACACGATCCAAAGAATCCTACAAAAGCACTGAGAAATATGCAAACTCTTGAAGCAATGAATCTGTAATAAACAAAATAAGCAGAAATACCCAGAGATCTTTGATACATATGTAAGATTTAGGAGTAATTGACTGTTTGATTGATAAATAATAAACAAAACACTTCCAAAATCATGACCTTGAGCCAAAGATTTTGAAATATAAAACATTAAATTTCATTGCATGAAACAAGGACCTGTATATAAGTGGCCACAACAAATTCTAGTCTGGACTACAAAATTGTGATTACAGCAAGGCTGTAGAGCCCTTCTAAAATTGGCTGCCATGTAAAAATCCAGTGAGAGTTGAAGGCATTCACTCAGCTTTCTGCATCTTTGAGTCATCAGTCCCCTCTTGTTCTCCAGATTGATCATTTTTCTTTCCTTGATTTTCTTCATCTTTATCCTTCCCAATTGCATTCTCTTTCTGTTGATTCCTTTGACATTGGCATCTGTCAGCAGACGTCAGATAATCCTCATGGAGTTGAGTCTTCTTAGGAGTCTCCAGAGCTCTCTTTTCTTGCTGCTCATCCTCAACTGGGTTTGGGTTTGGTTTTTCTTCCCTTGCCCAAGATGCATGAGGCTTGTCCTTTGCAGCCTTGAATGTTTCAAGCAACTCTTCCAATGCCCGGGTGGCATTCAAACGGTATTTCACGAGGATTTCGCTAACATCTGCAGGCGTCATTCATGCATCTTCAGTAACCTGCTCCAGTTCTGGAAACAATTGTTGTTCCTCGAGCCCTAGATAGTTTTTCACCAAAATTTTCAAGGTAGGGAATATGCAGAATGACATGAAAATGTGCATGTCCATCCTTCCTGATCTCAACAGTGTAGGTTCAAGTTTCTCTACATGATTGGCATTGAGAACAAAGATTATCTCACTACCAGAGCATGACCAAAGCCTATCTGTGAAATTAAGCAATCCAGATAGGATAACTGAATTGTTGTTCTCATCAGGCCGCTGCATTGGAGATCCTGCCATAACAGAGTTCACTCTGGCGGCTGGTTTTTTTGCACAGCTTGAGAGATTCAATGAGCAATCAATATCCTCAATAACAATAATAGACTTGTTGGTGGTCTTTATCAGAAGTTTCCTCAGCTCTCCATTTGTATGGACATTAGTGAGCTCCAGATCATATACATCATAGCCCAAATGATTGGCCATAGCTGCAATCATGCTAGATTTGCCTGTTCCTGGAGAGATTTGCCTGTTCCTGGAGGCCCATAAAGCAAATAGCGTCTCTTCCAGGCTCTTCCTGTATTCTGATAGAACTCTTTGCCTTTGGCAAAGGTCTAGAGATCTTCTACGATTTCTGCTTTCTGGCTCGGATGTTTGACGGGCACTGATTCCCATGGCTAAGTCTTTGAATCCATACCTCCTCCTACAGAATTTGTGTACAGCAAGCGCTCTTGATTCTTTCTTCTGATCTCCAAGGCATGATCCAGATATGAATTCAGGATCCGCTGCTTGTCGTTCTTGTGTATACACAAAACGAATCCTCTCCTCTTCTGGGAGAGGCCTCCATGAAAATGACTAATTCTGCCTCTGGGTTACATGATGCTCCCACCATATGCTCACTCTGTATTTGTTAACAATCGTATCATTGTTGGCAAGGCTGAATGTGAAAGAGCTCAAGTTTTTAGCTCTGCTGAGATTAACTCTTCGTGTCGAAATGGATGGAGACTTGCTCAGATGAAGTTGCACAGCACTGTAAAGATCGTTGGTATTTTGGTAAGTTGCACAGCGCCCGAGCCCTAGAGTGAGTGAGCTGCAGGGCCGAGTCGAGTTTGGTAGGGGAGCAGCCCGCGGTTTGCAAAATTTCAAATTGGAACGCGCATTAACTCTCCGCGGCGGGGATTCTGTCAGCCAGCTCAGATCCGATCAAATCAGAAATTTAATGCAGGATGGTGGCGGAGCTCGGAGGGTGGAGGGGAGCTCGCAGAGGAATTGCCGACGGTCCGAGCCGGACGTTTTTCCGGGCATCAACAGAAACCGGGCCATTCTACTGCCTAAGTAGACTACTCCTTTTTTTTTGTTTGAATTGGTAAAAAAAAATTAAAAAATAAGATTATTAGAGTAGAAATGGATTCAGCTCATCAAAAATTTGGTTTTCAAAAATTTATATGCTATATAATCTTATTTAAATTTCTATTATTTTCTATCTAAATTTTTTTTAGACTACCCAAAAATAAATAATTATTAGTGAATTGAAATATTTGATTTTTATGAAATATTTTTAAATTGTTTTATAGTAAAAGTTGAGATTTATTTTTAAAATTGTTATATTTTTTTAAAGATTAATTTAAAGAAAATGTCATAGAAACAAGTGTTACATAGTAACTAGCATCTACCTCTTAGAAATTGAAGTTACTAAACAACTCATAGTAAAACCTCAACCAATAAGTTTACAAATAAATAAATTTAAATAATAATAAAAAATTTACAAAAATTGAATTCCCAATGTTAAACCATGTATAAGTGACAAAAACTTTTGGTCAAAAACAAACTAATTCGCAGTGAAAACAAAAGTATAAGTGACATATGAAATGATTTATAGTTTTTTGGGGAATTTTATATTGATAAGCTATGGTATTGTAACAAAATATATTTACAAATTAAGAATCTTCATGATAAAGTGTAGGTAAATCGCCATGAATAAAATCTTGTTCCATCTTTTTTTCAAATGTATATATGTTTAACTTATATAATATTTTTTTAATTAATAATGATAATAATTTAAAATAAAGTTATACTTTAGTTAATTGTGGCGATAAGTATGTCCATTTTAGAATAAGACAAAGTTTAATTTTAATTATCAATAATTATTAGGTGGATGGTAAGGAGTTAACTCTAAAATATTGTTAGGATTGTACCCAAATTAAAGGTTGAGATTTATCATAAAAGTAATTATGTTGTTTTTATCTTTTTGATTAAATTAATTAATTAAAAAAAATTGTCATATAATCAAGTGTCATATGAAGTTGTTTATAGTTAATCTATAGAATTCATGTACTTTATGGGTTTTTCAGAGCATTGAATCTATTTATACATTCAAAACATATTTTAAATAACAAAAAATCACAATCTTGCTTGAAATTGTATTCTAAATTCTAATTTATCACTATTATAACTCTTTAATATAACTAAGATCATAAAAAAAATATAACCAAATCTGTAGCCCATACTTGTCAATAGCCCATCGTTCAGAAAAGAAGAAGAAAAAAAAAAACATATTTCAGTCTCATAATAGTCATTTCTTGCTTAGATTGCTCATAAAACCTAGTCAAGCATCCCAACAACTCTATTGGCTTATCAATTTATTCCCTTCAAAGCCTTACAAAGTTGAGTTAGTGTGTGTTCTTCTTGCTTGGCTTGCTTGCTATCTCCAGGCCCTCCTTGCTTGAGGTGCTTGCTTATAATAAAACCTTTTTCTGTCATACCATTTGCATGTCTCATCTTGGTCTTCTGAGCCATTATTGTAATGCCCCGTGACTTGCAAGTCACCCAGGCGCGCCCACCGAACGAACGAGTTGAACAAAACGAAGGTGTGCGACTAAAACAGGTGAGACATTATGTGGGCGAAGTGTGGTTGCATGTTTATAGGTGGGCGAGTCATAGTTCGACCCATGGCACGACCGAGCAAAGATTGTAGACGGGCGAGCTAAGGAGGGGGCGGTCCCACAAGTTGGGCAGGCCAACCCACCTCTTGAACGAGTTTACAATGTAATGGCAAGTAGGCCAGGCTTAGTGAGACAAGTCGGTCGAGTGGCACGACTCACCCATCGTGCCATATATATTGGCGGTGTGGTTGGGTGGAAAAACCATTCGATCAACGAACATCTCAAGTGGATCACCGAAGATACAAGAAGTGCGAAGGTGAGGTGCGAGCTGCAGCAAGGGCGCAGCTCATGCGCCCGCACTGCGGGCAAGGCTTGTGAAGAAACGCTGAAGGGCACAGGTGGAAGTTGGCAGCACAGGTGTAAGGTGGAGTCGAGTTACGGGCCGCATGAAGGCGTGCCTGCCAGTGAGCTGAGGCACACGGGCGACCCGCGGTTGGGCGTCTGCTAAACAGCACAACCCAAGGGCGGACTAACAACCCGGGTGAGGGTGAACTGTGCACGTCGGGTGAGCGTTCAGGCAGAAATTGGTTAAGTGTGGATTGTGAGGTGCAACCAATGTGTAAGGCGTGCACGAGTTGGTATGCCCGGTGGCAAACGACACGGTTGTAAATGCAGGTGGAGCTTTTGCTCCCGGTCATCTATATTCTCATAAACTTATAATAAAAGATTATTATTGCATAGGATGGTGTCCTCTCTGTTGTGTTGAATGTTTATGTTGAATGTTATGATGTTAATGGATTCCGCACATTAATATTGTTGGTTAAAGATGATGAATGTTAGGCGTAGTTCGCAAGGTAAGTTAACAATGGAACATGTTAATTACTTAGGCGGTGCCGCATGGTTGCCAATTAACGAAAAAAGAATTGGGGGCGTGACAATTATGGTGGGATAGGCTTTTCGACGTATACTTAAAAGGACCCTTTAAGGGCTTGGCCTGGGTTATCCGAGTCTTTGGGTCGAGTGAGACGTTTATCTCCTGAAAGGCTTGGCCTGATGAGAAGTTCGTGTAACAGGCCTCGATGAGTTACGGTCATGTGTCATGCTTAAAGCAAGGCCTTGGTGCCGCACGGTTGCCAATTAACGAAAAAAGAATTGGGGGCGTGACAGATGGTATTAGAGGTACTTGCAGAGAACATACATGTATGCAGGGAAAAGTTATGGAGAAATAGTGGATTAACAGTCTGGGTTTCATGGACTTGGTAGTTCATGGCAAGACCATCCAAGCTCTGGTGGACACAGGGGCCACTCATAACTTCATGATGACATGGTTAGCAAGAGAGGTTGGACTGATGATCTTCCCATCGAATGTGGAAGTAAAGGTAGTAAAATCTAGAGCTAAAGTGGCGGGTTTGGCACACAAATTGCCTGTGCAGATAAAAGACTGGAAAGGTCAGTTGGACTTCATGGTGATGGAGATGAATGACTTTGATATGATATTGGGGCAAGATTTCTTTAAGGGCAACAAGGCAATTGTTGTCTCCTTCTATGATGAGGTGTTGCTGGTTGGACTATCACAGACTTGGACTTTGCCCACTCATAGGAAAAGGCGGGAAGTCAAGGTGCAACATGTTTTTGCACTAAGTTTGGAGAAAGCTATGAAGGAATCAGACATGGAGACATATGCGGTGATATTCAAGGAAGTCGAAGGTGATGGAGTGGGGATGCCTGTTCCAGCTAAGATTTCTGAGGTATTGGCCAAATATGCAGATTTGATGCCTGATGAGCTACCAAAGAAGCTTCCACCAAGGCATGCGGTGGGCCATAACATAGAGCTTAAGTGAGGGAAGCAACCTCCGGCTAAAGCACCTTATCGGTTGTTTGGACCTGAGTTGGACGAGCTGAAACGACAGTTAAAGGAGCTCACTGATGCAGGTTTCATCAGATCTTCAAGGCCCCTTATGGAGTTTCGATATTGTTCCAGCAAAAGAAGGATATGAATGAGCTACAGATGTGTTGTGATTATTGTGCTCTTAACAAGCAGACGGTGAAGAACATGTATCCTTTTCCATTGGCTGTTGATTACTTCGATAAACTTGCGAAGACTCGAGTGTTTTCCAAGCTAGACTTGAGGCATAGGTATTATCAGGTGCGGATAGCTGAAGGAGACAAGAAAAAAGACCGCGATAGTAACAAGGTATGGTAGCTTTGAATTCCTTGTTATGCCATGCAAGTTGTGCAATGCTCTTGCTACATTTTGCACTTTGATGAATGATGTTCTACATCCATACTTGGATTCGTTCGTAGCAGTGTACTTGGACGATATAGTGGTGTAAAGTGACAACATGGAGGATCATAAGAAGCACTTGGCGATGGTATTTGAGGCACTGAAGGCAAATCAATTGTACTTGAGGAACTCTAAGTGTGTGTTCGCTCAGACCAAGATTCCGTTCCTTGGACATATAGTGGGTTAAGGGTACATACGGATGGAGCCGAGCAGAGTGAAGGCGATCAAGGACTAGGTTGAACCGAAGAATGTCCATGATATGAGGGTGTTTTTGGGCATGACCAACTACCAACGGAAGTTTGTAGAGGGGTACTCCAAAGTAACATCATCACTGATAGACCTGTTGAAGAAAGACAAGAGATGGAGTTGGACGGACAAATGTCAGGTGGCATTTGATTATTTGAAGAAGAGGATGGTTACAGCACCAATACTGAAGTTGCCGGACATCGAGCGACCCTTTGAGGTACACATAGATGCTTTAGATTTTGCCATAAGAGGGGTTCTTATGTAGGATGGGCATCTGGTGGCGTACGAGAGTCGAAAGTTGCAGGATAGAGAACGGAGGTATTCGGTCCATGAGAAGGAGATGACTGCAATAATTCACTGTCTTCATGTGTGGAGGCATTACTTGATTGGGAAGTCGTTTCTTATCAAGATGGACAACATTGCAGCAAGTTATTTTGCATCACAACCGAAGCTTTCTGCAAATCAAGCTTGTTGGTAGGACTTCTTGGGAGAATTCGACATAACTATTGAGTATAGAACAGGGAGACTCAATGCGGTAGCAGATGCCCTTAGCAGAAAGGGATAGCTTGTAGCATTGTAAGGAGAAGACCGGGCAGCAAGGAGTAGGAGTCAAGTTCAGATGTCAGAAGAGACGTAGAATAAGCTCAAGGAAAGTGTCGAGACCAATACTCAGGTGCAGAATATAGTGAAGCAGATAAAGGAGGGGAAGACAAGAAAGTTCTTTCTCCGATATGAATTCTTGTTCTTTGGAAACCGACTCTATGTTCCAAAGTCATCTGGGCTCAAGAGGCACCTTTTGAAGGAGTGCCACGATTCTCCGTGGGCTGGCCATCCAGGGCAGCATCGTTCTTTGGCATTATTGGAGAGAGGATTCTTTTGGGAGAAGATGCGGGAGGATGTAGAGGAGTATGTACATACGTGCATCATTTGTCAGCAGGACAAATAAGATACATAGAGGCAAGGAGGTCTGTTGCAGCCTTTACCGATTCTTGAGAAACCATGGATGAGTGTCTCGATGGACTTCATTACTCAATTGCCATAGGTATAAGGGTATAACAGGATAATGGTCGTGGTTGATCGTTTTTCCATTGTCTTTGTTCCAACAAAGTTGTCGTGTGGAGCCGAGCAGACTGTGGAGTTGTTCTTTAAGAACGTAGTGAAGTATTGGGGGATGCCATTAAGCATCATGTCGGACCGAGATCTGTGATTTACAGGCAGATTTTGGACCACATTGTTCAAGATAGTGAGAATAGAGTTGTTAATGAGTTCGAGTTACCATCCGCAGACAGATGAACAGACCGAGAGGATCAACACATTGCTGGAGGATTACTCGAAACATTATGTGACGACTGATCAGAAGAATTGGCCTGAACTCTTGGATGTGGCTCAATTTAACTACAACATACAAAAGAGTTCTGCGACGGGGTATAGTCCATTTGAGTTGGTAAATGGACAGATGCCAGTCACACTGCACACCGTAGTGACAAGAGGTTTGTTGAGGAGTCCTCATGCGAAGAAGTTCATGAAGGCTTGGAATGAGACCTCGGAGTTGGCACGGTTGCACTTGCACGAAGTTACAAGGAGAATGAAGAAATGGGCAAATAAGGGAAGATGGGATGCACACTTTAGTGTGGGAGATATGGTGTTTCTCAGGATTACCGAAGATCAGTTTCAGCCACCTAAGGGGACTGCGAGATTGTTGACGAGGAAATATGAGGGACCATTCCAAGTGAAGAAGAGAGTGGGGGAAGTTGCTTACGAGTTGGAGCTTCCACGCCATATGCACATGAAACATCCAGTTTTTCATATGAGTCAATTGAAGAGATGCAGACTTGATGCTGATCATCCAGAGAGGGTGCAACCACCGAGGGGACCAGCCATGATTGTGGACAAGCCTCATCTTGAGATGGACAAGATTCTGAGTTGTCGATCTGCATGGATTGGTTGCCACATGAGACGGGAATTTCTTGTCAGATGAAAGAATGCACCAGAGGAGGATAGCTGGGAAACGGAGGACTCACTTTGGAGATGGAAGCGGAAGATTACAAAGTATGATAGGAAGTTATGGAGAAGAGCCGGATTGCTAGGGACGACAATGCTTTCGAGTGGGTGAGAATGTAATGCCCTGCGACTTGCGAGTCACCCGAGCACACCCACCGAACAAACAATTTGAATGAAATGAATGTGTGCGACCAAAACAGGGTAGACATTATGTGGGCGAAGTGCGGTTGCATGTTTATAGGCGGGCGAGTCATAGTTCGACCCACGGGCCGACCGAGCAAAGATTATAAATGGGAGAGCTAAGGAGGGGGCGGTCCCACGAGCTAGGCAGGCTGACCCACCTCTTGAACGAGTTTACAATGTATGGCAAGTCAGCAGGGCGAAGTGAGACGAGTTGGTTGAGTGGCATGACTCACCACCGTGCCATATATATTGGCGATGCGGTTGGGTGGAAAAACCATTCGATCAACGAACATCTCAAGCGGATCACCGAAGATACAAGAAGTGCGAAGGTGAGGTGCGAGCTGTGGCAAGGGCACAGCTCATGCGCCTGCACCGTGGGCAAGGCTTGAGAAGAAATGGTGAAGGGCACAGGTGGAAGTTGGCAGCGCGGGTGTAAGGCAGAGTCGGGTGATGGGTCGCACGAAGGCATGCCTGTTGACGAGTTGAGGCACATGGGCGACCCGCTGTTGGGTGCCCGTCGAATGGCACAACCCAAGGGCAGACGGGCGACCCGGGTGAGGGTGCGCCGTGCACGCCAGGTGAGCGTTCAGGCAAAAATTGGTTAAGTGTGGATTGTGAGGTGCGACCAACGTGCAAGACGTGCACAAGTTGGTGCGCCCGGTGGAAAATGACATGGTTGTAAATGCAGGTAGAGCTTTTTCTCCCAGTTATCTATATTCTCATAAACCTATAATAAAAGATTATTATTGCATATGATGGTGTCCTCTCTGCTGTGTTGAATGTTTATGTTAAATGTTATGATGTTAATGGATTCCGCACATTAATATTGTTGGTTAAAGATGATGAATGTTAGGCGTAGTTCGCAAGGTAACTTAATAGTGGAACATGTTAATTACTTAGGTGGTGCCGCATGGTTGCCAATTAACGAAAAAAGAATTGGGGGCGTGACAATTATGGTGGGATAGGCTTTTCAACGTATACTTAAAAGGACCCTTTAAGGGCTTGTCCTGGGTTATCCGAGTCTTTGGCCCGAGTGAGATGTTTATCTCCTGAAAGGCTTGGCCTGATGAGAAGTTCTTGTAACAGGCCTCGATGAGTTACGGTCATGTGTCATGCTTAAAGCAAGGCCTTGGTCGTTAACTAGAGATAGTTGTGGTATCTCCTTGTGTAACTTTATTAATCGAAGGGTAATTAAGTTATCTTTCTCGATGGTGTTCTTCTTCTCCACAAAGAATATGTGTAGCAGAGTTATTTATAGGGGAAATGCTCCCTTGAAAAAAAACTTTTCAGAGCTTAGGGCGGATGTTCAATTAATCTCATCTCCGTAACTTCTAGAATTATATATATTATATTAATAATATATTATATATTAATATAATGCTATATAATCTTATTATATATTTAAAATTATAGCATAATTAACAGATAATATATTTTTCACTATTATTTTATGATTAATGATTATTATATGTATGGTTGTTATTATATAATTATTAATATTCATAAATAGTAAATTATATTAGTAAATGTGGTTTTATTATGTGTAAAGATAGCTTTGAGGTTTAATTTTTATTATACACTTAATAATTATTAAACCTACTAATATTGTTGTGTATATGTTTTCTATAGGCTTATCAATTACATCAGTAAATGTAGCTGTGCTAAAATATAAAATATATATAAATATATTTTCAATTTCAAATTAAAAATATAAAAAATAAAATCAGATTTTATTTATTTTGATTTAAGATTAATAAATATATTTTACCTCAAAATTACAGACAATAAAACAAATAATATATTAACTAATTACAAATCTAAACTAAAATAATTTATTAATTAATTACAAATCTAGAATAAATGGTTTAAATTTAAAAATATGATATTTATTTATTTGATTTAAGATTATAATAAATATATTTACTTTAAAAATTACATACAATAAAAAAATATATTAATTAATTACCAATCTAGATAAAAATAATTTATTAATTAATTACAAATCTAGATTAAATGGTTTAGAATTAAAAATGATATATTTTAGTGGTCTCTGCTGGATTAATGAATCTGCTAAATAACTTCTTTGGTTCTTGGAAAAGGAAAATGAAAAACATGTTGGAAAAGTGTTATATTGAAATTGAAGAATTTTCAAAATATGATGAAGCTAAGGAGGTTGCCTGGAGATATAAATTACAAAATTCTATAGTATAGGTTTTATCATAGTTATTGGCGGAATTAACTTCAAAGCTTATGGTTGCTTTGGCTTTCTGTTTTGTGATTTCTGTATCGGAATTTTTGTTAATGGATCGAGTAAGAACAACCTCCTGTGCCAGGGAGGAAATGGATGGTGCCCCTGTGTGGGCTTGCTCTGGTGGTCAATCTCTTTTTTGTCTGATGCCCCTGCGTGGCCTTGCTCCTTTGGTCAGTTTCGGTTTTTAGTCTATTGCCCATGCGTGGGGTTGCTTCTGTGGTCAATTTGGGTTTTAGTTTGGTGCCCCTACATGGGCGAGCTCTTGCTTTTGTGTTTGGTGTATTATCGGCTCTCGGGTGTCATGCCCAGAGCCTCTTTCTCACTGGTTTCACCATGATGTATTTTCGACCTCTGTACATATTTTAATAGATTAGTTTTTTACGGAGAAAAAGAAAATAGTTATTGGCGGAATTGTAAAGTTAAGAAGAGTTTACATCAATATTGTGGAAAATAATAGAAATTTGGGGAAGATTATGATAAAAAAATTAATTTTTTTTGAAAATCTAAATTACAGTTTATCAATTTTGAATATCTTAAATTTTTTTAATAATATTAAATCTATTTCCACCATAGTAAAAATTCAAACGCTCCAATATTTTGATTTTGTGAATTTGTTTTTACGATGATTCCAAAAAAACAGCCATTAAATTGAATTGAATTTGTGGCGTCGGTGAGCTATTGGCTTTAACGCACCACCTAGCGTTCACGTCTGTAGTTCCAAGAAAAGGAAACCTTGACCTCGACATCCCCGGAAGCGTCAGCTTGACTTACCATGAGCTTAATTTGATTGTATATTCGGTGGCTTGCGTCCCCTAACATATCTATTAAATAAACACTGCGTCGTCCTTTCTATGTGAGCTTGACTTGTCATGAGCTTAGTTCGATTGTATATTCTGTGATTAATCGAGTTAGGAACATATCCATTCACCAACAATATTCCTATACTCTAGAATTTTGTAATTTATATCTCCACGCAACCTGCTTAGGCTTCATCATACTTTGAAAATTCTTCAATTTCAATATAACACTTTTCCAATATGTTTTTGTTTTTCCTTTTCCAAGAACCAAATAACTTATTTAGCGAATTCATTAATCCAGCAGAGACCACTAAAATATATCAACATTTCTAATTCTAAACCATTTAATCTAGATTTGTAATTGATTAATAAATTATTTTTATCTAAATTTGTAATTAATTAATATATTGTCTTTTTATTGTATGTAATTTATATTGTATTGTTTTAGATTATTTTTGGCGTATTTTCATGCTCGACTATTAATTTTAGACAGTAAGCAATACCGACATGAAGCGCACACACCACAGGGCCCACACCCCAGACGTTCTTCAACTTGATGGGAAACTTTTGCACACACACCACCGACAGCAGGCAATACCGACATGACGTACGTCGGAGCACACACACCACAGGGCCCAGGGTTACGGAGCTCTCGGGTTTGTCCCTTCTCCCGCGTATCTTTATAATCTGCGTTCCTCCCCATTCCATTCAGTCCTTGCATTCCATTTTTGTTTCTTCTGATTCCTTACATTACCACCTCTATTCGCATTGAGTTGTAAGGCTGGGCCACTTGCTGAAAGGTAATTCACATGCTCATCATCTTCTCTTTCTTTCTGTGGATTAAAGATTATCTTGTATTTACTTCATAATCGTCTTTTGTGGGCATTTATAGGACTCATGAAATTTCTTCAATTTCAATGACATTTTTCTGATATATATATTTTTTCCGTTTTCCAATAGTTTGCGTGTGGAGACATTTAAATTTTAGAGCGCCCGTCAACAACTGTAAGTTCCTGCAGCCTATTATTTATTGTTGTATTAGGCTTTCTCCATTTATCCTATTTAAACTCAGACTTAGGTGTCTATCAAATTCGCGGTCATTCTATCTATTCTATTGGGGTTCGGGTTTCTTCGGATTCAGTTTTAATTCAGGGAAAATAAAAACTAATTCTAATACTCTTTAATTTATGTAGCTTAATCTTTGTAAAAAAAAACTCTCCTAATTTTATTCTTGCCCAGGACAATCAGATTTTTGATGGAGTATCAACTCAACAGCACCAGCAGCAGCAACAGGGTTTGCTTGACAATTGAAGACCATATTATCATTATTATCCCGATTCCTGTTTGCCCGCAAATTAATGTTATGAGTCAAGAACCTGATACCCATATGTGCAGCTGTATAAAATACTTGATAAATGTGTACCTGACCAGTCATGGGGTGATTCTCACGGCTGTCTTCTCTGTTCAGGGTCCTGTTGGGTCAGAGGTTTGGGGCAGTGTAGTCCTTCTCTCCGGAGTTGTATCCACAGTAACCATCCTTCTCCTCCTCCGCATATTCGTTCAACAGTTTAATGATCTTCCCGATGGCGGGAGAGGCGATGGACTCCTCAATTCTGTGGTTGAGAAGTGGAGGTGGATTGCAGGGAGAGGTGCATTTGTTTTAATGCTAATGGGGTTGTCAGTCTGCCTCTTCTTCACTTGCAGTCGTCAGCTCTTCTCTCGCATTCCCTAAATCTTCCGATGAACTTCTGTGTAGTTTGGCACGGTCCCATAAGTATTGTCAGTTCTTTGCAGCAATACTTTATTTCCCAGTTATAAGTTTATATCTTCGTGTGTTGTTTACTCCCGGTTCTCCTCAATCTGCCGATATACTTTTGTGAAACTTAAGGTTGTACTATTTATGTCTAAAATTTTCTACGCTTGTTTCTATCTACTAGTTTCTTTTGCAGCGGTTCTTTCGTTCCCCGTTATAAGTATAGATATCTCCCATTACAGAAGTGGTCGTTGCGCTTAGAGTTTCACACCCCTGTACCAAACAGTGTTATTATTATTAATATATTTGTTATCAGGTATTTGTTTTATCTTATTCTTTAATGCTGACCATGGATGTTTATGGTTTGGTGTAATGTTATTAATATATTTGTTATCACGTATTTGTCATATTTTATTTTTTAATGTTAATTATGGATGTTTATGGTCGGGTGTTTAATGGTAATTTGTATAAGAATATATTTGAAAGATTTATGGTTTTAGATTTATTTAGTGTGATTTATTTTAAATTTTTAGTTAAAATAGATGGAAATTAGTATTTTTTATTCCATAATAAATTTCAAAGTTAAATAAATTGAGCCCATACTTTTCCATTTCATAACATATTTCTTAACACATTTATTTGACTAAATCAAAATGTTTATATCCTTGGCTTGGGAATTGTCTCAGCAATATGTTGAAAATGTAATTTCAACTGCACGAACAGTTGAACCGCGCAGCCGTACCCAACCCCGAAACCACAACAGTAAAAACCACAAACCAGCCGGTAAGTATATCGCACCCCTTTTGCATAAAGGTGGTTTCCGTACACAAGAGCTCCAATACAACTTGGAGCTGACGCCTGGATGAGGCGTGACATTAGCCTCTGACATTTATCGGAAGGTAAATGTCCACTGAAAAGAGCCTTCCGATATTCATTTCCTTCGTCCGATGTGCTCCAGCATCGTCCACCGTTGATCTTTCAAAGTTGCACTGTGGAGTAAAGCTTGGTTAAAAAGGGCTTCCGATATTCTTGTCAGCCGTCCAATGGGGTTCTTCGCTCTCCGCCATCGATCGCATGAAGCTGCATACGGGCCCGCATCAAATCAAATTGCGTGGAGTAAAGTCAAGTTGAATGTTGACCATACCTTATTAAAGTTTTGTCATAACGCTTAGGTGTATTTTTAATTTTCAATAGTTACGGAAGTATGGGCGTGGATTAAATAATGGCATGGGCAATGTCATGTGTTTTTAATTTTATTGTTTTTTAATTTTCACAGTCATAAGTTTGATTTTGACCGAACAAGTAAAAAACATATAGTTGTTGGTCATTTTGCAAGTGTAAAAAATGTAAAAAACGCACAGCAGTGCAGGAGCGAAGAAGTGAAGGAGTGAAAGAAGAAAACCAGAGGGAAGTATGTTTCAAAACCATGAATTGTTTCACACAGCAGTGAAAAGGTAAAACAGTAAATCCTTGTAATCTTTGTTTTCACACAGCAGTGAATGTAAATGAAATTTTTACACACAGTGGTGTAAAATTT
>APFE031020531.1:21306-43106 GCA_000404065.3 Pinus taeda
TTTAATTTTATTACCAACATGAAAATCACCAACATTTAAAAAAAATTATTCACACTTGATATATAAAAAATTTAAAGTGTCAAAAATAAGCCCTCTAAAAAATGTGTTGATGCTGCATCAACACTTTTCAAAATCAGCATGAAAATCACTAATATTCAAAAAAATTGTTCATACTTGATACATAAAAAAATTTAAAGTGGAGAAAATATGCTCCAAAAGAAAAGGTGTATTCTGAATCACCATTTTTCAAAATCGAGTGATTTTTTGCTACCTCAAAAAAATAGGTACTAGGTCATTTTCTTGTTTGATCGGTAACTATGTTCTTGGTTGTCGCGATCCTCTATACCTTAATGCAATTAGAACATTGTAAGCAACAATCCCACCCAGAGCCTATTAATTTCCATCTAGTGACCAACCTCTTACTACCTAACCCTAAATGACCTCCTCTTGTGCCAACAACAAAGTTCACCACCTCGACGACCACTCGTCACAACAGAGTGTATTTCCTCTAGAAGCTAGGAAGCAACAATTGAGGCATATCGCACAAGGGACAGGACCTTCGAACCAACCCCTAAAGCTCCAGAACACTCTTGAACTAAACTAGGAGTGGAGAACTACTTAAACCATCAAACATAGATGGAAAATCTCCAGACAAATCTCTAGACAAGAGGAAGAGAAGGTCAAAAAACATATAAGGCTCGTGACTTTCCGAAATTACCTTTCAAGAAAAGAAGCAAGATGCTTATTTAGAAATAGAACCAAAGGGCCCACCGACGAACCCTATTTTCTAGAACCCAAAACACTCGTAAGCATAGAGGTTTCTCTCCACTAGCCACCAAGACCCTCCAAAATCTTCTTCCATGCTAGGAAGTTTGTTGACCTAATGAGCTTGTTGCTTTCCTCACAAAACGTAGCCATTCGAGCAACATATTGAGATATGGATCACAAAATGGTACTTACTTGTCAAATGAGTGTCCATCTTGAAGATATCTCCAACTATCTTGATGCTTTCAAGACCTTCAAATAGGCTTCAAAGATGCCCTAGAATGATGACTTCTAGGATGCCTTCAACAATAGTGTCCTCAAATAGCATCAAAGAGTGGATGATGATCCCAAGATTCCATTAGGATAAAATCCCACCCCATCTTCAATTTTTTGTAAGAATCCCCTCTCTCAAATTTAAATAGAAGAATAAGAAGCTTTTCGTAAAGAATGATTAGGTGTGTAGGGCAGATCTCACTTAAGCGGAGATTGATAACTAGCAATCACACATCGTGTCCTCAAATAGCATGTTTTTTATCCTTCCTGAAACCCCCAATGTCTTTAATGACTACTTAACTACCCGACTGATCGTTCACAAAGACTTGGTCCAACAGACCACGAGCACGCTCATAGCATGAATGGCACACACTTTAAACACAATCACCACACCTGACGCTTCTCAGTTGTTCGATACCTTTTGATCTGATGGCTATCTAGGCCCATCACACTCAAACATGCCCATGCGTTAATGCTCCCTAATGGACCCGACGATGTAACATCCATTCGATCACTCCACAACAATGGTAGTTGCACCTAAACCCGTGTGCCTTTTAAAAATCGACTCTCATGCGATGAGCGAGACCCACCTCCTGTGGTTGGTGGACCAACCAATGATAATCAGGCATCTACCCACTAAATTAATTAACCTCTTAATCGCCCATTAAACCTCTTGACTACCATCTTTTTTCCATTCTTCTTGCTGGCATAACCTTCCACATGCTTTCTCATGAAGCACGTGCATGGTAATTTTGAAGTCACAGAGCAGTGTTGTGGTCGACGGACTCGCCATTATTGGTCTGTAAGTTATTTCTTGTGTCCACCTTATTTTTATGATTGCAATTCAGCCTTACGAAGCGATTATGTCTGAGCCAACAGGCAAGCAAGCCCTTGTAAACAAGCTCATTGGGGTGCAGGACACTAGGGTGTGCATGTTTGACATCCTGACCCTAAAAAGAACCCTTACTCCCTCAACCACTATAATGGCTAATGATTTATGCTTGCTCAGAACTGGGATTCTTCATGAAGCTCTCTCTCTATTTCATTTTGACCTTGACTCGATTCTGCTATTGGCTGAGTATTTCGAGTAAGAGAAGCAAGCAATCTATTTTAAAAATAGTCATGCATGTTTTCTAAAGATAGATGACATGATACTTACTAAGATATTAGGTATCCTATCTCAAGGCGTTAACATTACAAATAAAGGATTAGACAATGAATTTATCACCTAGGCTGAAGAGGACAAACTTGAGTTTCTTAAGGCCCTCTTTGAAACCCCTGAACCTAAGTTGACATTTATTTTTCCTATATCGACTCAATTACTTAAACCTTTCTACCAAACCTTGTCTTCCCTCCTTTATATCATCTTTGGTCTAGCCAATGATTCCAAGTTGGATAGGTCGTTGTTCTTGGCAATTCGTTTTATCACCCTTCAGGCGGCCCAACAAACCATAGACTTTCTAAAATACATAGCTCGTGCCCTTACAGTCGATTTAACCATTACCTTTCCTTTCAGTTCATGCTGCCACTGTTCTTACCTTGTTCACTTGGTCATTTATAACCACCCTTCATATTTTATGAATCTTAAACTTCTTCTAAGCACCACTGATGCTGATGGTAAGGAGAAGGAGATTTTTCATTGGATAGATGCAATCTACCCTCAACACATCACTTTTGGTTATTCCCAGTATATTGATTGTTTCAATCACCCCTTGAAGGCTAAAATAAAAGAAACAAATGTAGGTAGAATTTTAGAAGAACAAACCAAAATTTTGAGATTGACTGAACAAAAAATCATGGGGAGCTAGTTCTTGTTTCCAAATTATACGGTGATACATCTATATGCATTTGACAAGCCACCTTACCAGTTACCTAAGTATGTATCACCTTTACTATATGTGTATGAAGTTTTAAGGCAAAATATTATAGCTAATGAACTTCATTCTGTTTCCAAAGAGAAAGGAGCTTTATTTAGTTATCCTTATTTTGTTTCTCCTTCAATTGCTAAGAATAAAGATTCCATTGATGCTTTGGAAAAGGAAATATCTTCTTTTTTATTTATGAAGTATGATTGTTGGCATTATGACCCCTTAGGTGTCATTTCATGACATAAAAAGCAGGTTGGGTTATACATTAGAGTAGACCTGAGTGGGAGAAACTAGCGAACTTACCAGTGCTAATTGAGGATAATTTACAACTAGCATCATCTATAGGGATGACCAAGGCGATTGCTCAAATCAACTCGAGTTAGTCCCAAATCCATATACATGTTGAAGAAAGTGAACCAGTGACATCGTGCTCTGATACTTATTCAATCAAACGCAAGTTAGAATCCATGACTTAGCTTGAAGTAGTTCAGCGGGTGAAACCCAAGGAGGGTGACGTAGATGCAGATGTGTTTGACCAACAGGTCGAGTAATTGGATGCAGCAATCGGATAGACTTTGAAGAGTGTTGAACCAAAATACTTAGGGACATAAGTCCTGGACATCAAGCATTCATTTATGAAGTAGAGGGAAGTGGTAGCTTCTAGGGAATATTGGACTGTAATCCCAGAGCAATCCCAATCTGCGGACACCTCAACACTTAAGGAGCTACTACTTGTAAGCGGGCCCAGCTCTGTCTCAACTACTGATTTTGAGGCAAATGTCTTAAATCTTACATTGGTTCAGCCTGAAATAGGGGAGAATCAAAAAATGCTTGGATCCATAACCTCTTTCCTTACTATAAACCTTGGTAAGGTATCATATATGGAAATGATATATTTACATAAAAAAGAGGGTGAAATTGTGCTACAGAGATTGCTTGATTCCTTAATAGGAAATAGGAAAATGTAGGCCATGATCAAAAAGGTATATGAACAATTGCAGAAAGCTCGAGTAGCCCTACTTACCAAGAACAATCACATCAGAGAACTGGAGGATATCATGTGAATCAATCCGAAAAACCCAAGGATATTTATCCTATAAAGAAGTTACTAGACGAAAAGGATAAAGAGATCAAAGCATTTTAGGTGATCCTCAAGATCCTCGACCATGACCCTTATGTCTTAATACAAGATTTTGAGAGGAGAGAGGAGGTCGAATCTTGTCTCTAGGAGATGGAGGTTGCTTTACGAATCAAGGAATAAGAGCGACATTATGCCCTTAAACAATTAAAGATGCTTAGGATGGAATCCGATGAAAAAGAGGAGCGACATGTGAAGCTCCTGACGAAGTATAAGGCCATAATCGATAAAGCCATTAGTTTCGAACAAACTATCAAGTCAGAAGATACCAAGTTATTTCACTTCAAGATCACTCAATTAGATCATGAGATGCAAACACTCACAAAAGAAAAGGCACACGCAGACCATAGGATCAAAGTCATAGAGGAGCAAAAGAACAATCGAATTGAGAAGATTCATGCTACTCTAAAAAACAAACATAACAAGGTCAAAAATTTGAGAGAGGTCATTTGCATTACTATGATGAATAAGAATGTACTCATACATGCCAAAGGGTAGTTATGGAGAGAAATAGGGAAGAAGATCACTACGATTGAGGCATATATGAGAATTCTCTTAGATTGCGAAAAAGATCTAATACAAAGCTCGAGGCTGGAAGCTAAATCTACAAATGGAAGCTCTAGATAAAAGACTTAAGGACCTAGATGCCATTATGGATTTGGTCAACACCTTAGAGGATGCTGCCTTAGAGCAGATATGATTACCTCTTAGAGACAACTTCATTTATTCTCTATGCATGTTAAAAGAAAAATGGGTTTTTATCCAGGCAATGCGAGATGAATTTGAAAACCGAACCAAGTGGAACTATCTGGGAAGATTTGGCGTGTCTTCATTCTGGAATAAGGAAAATTGGGTGATATCTTGGTAAAATTTCTCTGATAAACTAAAAGTAACATAACATGATTTGGGCTATTTGGCCATGCTTGGAGAAGAGGCGGTTGGACCCTCCACAGTTGTCAATGCTCTTTGTCGGGACTTTACTATTATGGCTGTGATAGATAGGATTATACAAAAGCTACCCACCACTAGCTACCGGATAAGGTCGCGTTTGGTAGTAGCGATCACCAAATGAAAGAATCTGCCCTAGTTACCTGCTGCTGAGTGGGACAAACTGGTGAAAGTAAAAAAAAAAATTAAATGTAGTGCAATAGTCAAGCAAATCACTACCACCTCATAGTCCACTGAATGTGTTCCACTTATGCAGCCCATTACAGAACAACCTGAGGGTTGCAATGAAATTCCTTTTATCACAACACAGGCACTATCTATCAATATGCGGGAGGCATGCACACTCTCTCCTCTAGGTTTTATTAAGAAAACCAAGGTTCCAAAGTTGCAACGATGTCATGATGCTTAATTATTTTATTCCCTAACTTCTATTTCATTTTATTTAGTTTATTTAATTTGAATGTTAGTTGCTTATAGTAAAGACAGTTTACAAAAGCAGTTATATTTATGAACGCTATTATTTAAATCCCTATTTCTTGTGACGAGGGGGTTGTTGTTGGAATAAGCCAGAAACTTATTGAATATAGAAGCTGACTATACATGATACATAGTTTTTATTTTCAATTCTGAAAGTCTTTTCTGGTGATTTTATGTTTTATATGTTCCTCTTGTTATTTTGATTCATAATCACAAAGAACTAAATCCGAGGCTTGCTCTAATTTAGGAATTAGATAATTTGGTTTTCATGTTCTGATATCAATACTATCAACATAAACGTTGAATGATCATTGATGAATTAGGTAACTAAATGTCAAAATTTCATTTTACAATAATTTTGTCTTAGTTGTGATTGCAAGTTTTTCCGTTCCATTTTTATTATGTTATATGTGTTTTATCAGTATGTTTTCTCCGTTCTCTAGATCATGAAGTTTTTATTTTCTGTGAGGGGTTCCAGTCACAATATTTACTATTAACTATTTTCACCTACAAATTAGAGAAAAATAATGAATATCCCTGTTGGGTCAATTTACTACGTAAACTAACACAAGTATTTAATTATCAATCCGAGTTTGTAAACTTGGAAGCATGTCCAAAATATATGGATTTCAAATGTATTCAAAGTTAGAAGATGAAATATAAAAATTACAAATATAAAAAATTTCATAAAAATTACAAATATAAAAATCTAACTAAGTAGTTTCTGATTCAATATGTAACATCTCTGGGAAGAAGCTCCTAACTTAGGAGATCCTGTTTTCCTTCCCTATAGTACTACTTCATGAAGAGAAACTAAACACCTGATAAACAATAGTTGATGATGCATATAGATTAATAGAAGAGGCTCCTAACTGATGAGGTCCATGTTGTCCTTCTTCACAATTTCATTCATCATTGTTATCATTGTATTTAAGACTAGGAATTCAGAAAAGAAAAAGGTAATGAATTTTAGTTTTTGTTTTTATATCAGATAGAAGGAGAGTTTAACTTAAACCCTGGTTTGTCCGTTCATATGAAGATTAGAAGTAAACCAAGATTCATCAGCAAACATAATAAATCCTCATTCATTTAATTTACCGAACAAATCTGAAGCAAAACTAGTTTATGAAAATTAAGCTAAATTAACCATGAAGTGTACTTAGCTTGGTGTGGGGGCCCTCCACCCTTGCCTTGCACACTTGAAGAAATTATCAGCTACTGCAACTTCAATCAATCACCAAGCATGAACAACAAATGAAAACGAAACAGGTTCTTCAATTAACTTTCAGCCTTCAAAGAGTCTCAATATCAGATTATACAAATTCTCCATGTTTCAATGGTTCATAAACTTGGTATAAATAGAGAAATAATAAACAAACTATGCTATAATATTTCTAACAACCTTATTTTATCCTAATCCCATCCATATAGGTCGAAATCATCCAATTAGTTACACCAAATCTAGAAAAATCCCAAATCTACTATTTCTGCCCTATTTTCTAGGGATTCCTGAAAAATAGGTCATGTTTGACCAGCATTGACTGGGCTCATTTTAGCTCAGTTTGACCGAACCAATAGGTGCACGTTCATTCTTGGTTCTCAAGCTTTCCAAATCCTTGCTCAGCTCAGGCCCAAGTGTCTTGCAAGTATGACTTCAATGGAGCAATTACAGGAATTTTCAGTTCTGTCCAAAAATACTCTTAAAACCCAATTTTTGCAAAACTATCTAAAAATTGAAAAACATAATTTATTTGCCTGAACATGCATAGTAAGGTAAAAATAGGTCATATGTGGATGGTATAAAGAGAAAAATGATGGAAATTGGGTGGATTTTTATAAGTAAAATTTGATAAAAAACGAGGGCCAACATCTCCCTTTTGCTTACTCTCAAGCATGTCCTCATGCTTGCCTCTGTCTCCTTGACCTTCTGCTTTTGTATGATGATTTCCCTGCTAATGTACTTATGACTCTCACTCCTGATGCTGAAGCTTCCTGATGAGCTGCCTGTAAAAGGATGTCAAGACCCTCATGTCTTTTTCTCTTTTATAAATCTTTGTTTTAATTGCTTGTGGAGAGAAGGCTTTTACTTTGAAAATTTAAAACACCCTTTCTGGAAAATAGTCTGTCAAAATGCTTTTTGAGTTCTAGACAATTTCAAGCTTGTTTTTAATCATTCCCCACTTTTAGTCAACACCAACAAATCGAATCTTACTTTTCTTTCAAATATCCTCATATTCTAAAATGAACAATCCTCTTTGTTTATTTAAAAATCGATTTTGGAAAATACTGCTCTTCAAAATAAAAATCGATTTAATAAACTCTTCTCTATCGTGGAGAAATCAAAATTGGAAAAGGTGACTTGGAGAAATTGAAATTGGAAATGCACTTTTCTGCTTCCTCAGGAATTGAAATTGTTTTTACTCTGTCTCCTCAGAATCTATATACAAAGGGAATATTGGGTCTTCTAGCTTTTTGCAGGATTCTCCTATCAATTTTTATTTATTTTTTTGAAAAATTTCCCATTAAAATTCCATGAAAGACCTTCTATGTTTGCAAAATTTCTTATAAAATTTCTCACTATGTAAAAATTGGCAAACTGCATTTATAAAATTTGCAAACTGCCTTTTTAAAAAAAATATGAATGAGGAAATTGTTTTTTTTAACGATACCTGAGCTGCAACAAAATAAATTAAACCCTTTGTCTCTGTCTCCAACAATTAAATGCTTAGAATAAAAAATCGAATCCTAGAAAAAACTCTATGCTCTTTCAGAAATCAAAATCGATTTATACTTTGTCTTTTCAGAACTTAAAAATAGATTTTGGGAATGATTAACTCTCTCTAAAATTGAAATCAAATTATTGAAATGAGCAATTTTCACAAATCTGAACAATTGTTTTCAAATTCAAATTCTTTTCCTTCTTAGAAATCGAGTTCTTTTATGCAACCTACAGTCTTCTTATCACATTCTTCTCTGGTAATTATGACTTTTCCACTCATAGTTTTAGCTGCGGCACTCATGCAATCACAACCTTAACACCGACTTCGAACTCACCATGCACTGCTCACCGTGTTCATTAAAAAATGTTCACGGTGATGGAGAAATCATTTTTGAGTTATCTATGTTCTATAAAGATTATACATTGGGGTTTGCTTGCAATAACTAATGATTAGAAATTAGTTTCTATTGACATCACAGAAGTTCAAACCCTGATTTCTGGGAAAAACTAACCCTTTACAATTGCAATTTAATTCACAAATATTTTGTTGTCATTGCAAATAGATTTTGAAAGATATGAATGTAACATTTGGAATCGGCAATTTATTGCAAATCGACAATTGGAACAATCACTTCACTTTACATCAACAATTGGTGATATGAATAAAGATTTCTACCTCTTGCAAACTCACTTTGGGGTCTGAGAAGTAACTAACCCAGAGTTAACACTGGTGTGATTTGTGATCTTTGGAGATTTCCCGAGAACAATTTTAACACTTCGACTTCAACCTTTAGAGTTTAAATAACCTCAAAATCGTTTTTATGCCTAAAAATCTAGATTACATGCAAGATACTTGGATTCTGGTGAGGATTTGTTTATACGTGTTCCTTTCCTACCCGGATCATGTAAATATCCTTTGTTTGCATTATTTAGCTAGAGATACTTTGCCTTTCTCTCATTCTATCTCTACGTGTTTTTTTTTTTTTTTACAATCTTGTGCACATCAAACATGGTTATCACAAGTGTAGTCTGAGCTAATGGCTATGCTGCATTTTGAGTAAGCTAACGGCTATAATGTGTAGACAGTGTTGCATCAGTGCTATATATTCCCACTTGTTTCTTCTCATTTCAATCCATTGTTTACATTTCCCATGGCAGAACCTTCATAAATTTGCAATGATTTTCTTGTTTAGATGGAACTCTAGTTTGAATACTCAAAACTCTGCCTGTCTTGTCACCATTATTTTTGCATTACCCACTTCTGTTATGTTCATGGCTTCACTCATTTCGCTACCCCACATTCTTTATCATTTCGTTTTTCATTCATAGCCACCCTCATTATGCTGCATGCCCATACTTTAGTTTGTATGCATCATAATTTCATGTCCTTCATTGCATTGCATTTGCATTTTCCACTTAGGTTTTTTCATATTTGGATATTGCGGTCATTCCATACCTTGGGTTTTTGTCTTATTTGCATATTTCGCTCATTCTATACCTTAGGTTATGCTTTTTTTAAATTAATTTTAAAATGACCATAGGATAGGTCTTTTTTATAATTCAATTATTTTCCTTATGATACTAACCTTTAACCTTTGTGTGGTTTTTGCAGGTCAAACAAATTCCTTATGGGAGGAATATTGAGTTCTTTCTTTCTGAAAAAAATGCTTAGAAAATATTTAGGATTAATTTAATGGTATATTGAATGATGAATAGGAATGGGGTTAATGTAGGAAAGGATAATGGATAGGAATTTTGTAAGGATTATAATGAATAAAATATGATTATGATGGATAGGATAATGAGTATAGGTATAGTAGGGTAATGAATAAAATGAGTGTAGGTATGGATATAAATGGATATAAATGAAGGTAGGATATAGGATGTAATAGAATTCATACTCAAGTTATTTTTTTTTTTATCAACTCTAGAATTTTTTTCAAAATCTAAGGTTCTAAGAAAATATTTACTTACAATACTTTCCCTTTTGCAACATAGCTTGATATTCATACTGATTTGATGATGACTTTTACTGGTTCATCCAAATTTGGCTCATGATGATGGTTCTCCAAAGATACATTCAGATGGAATATAGACAATTGTAATTGTTGTCTTGAACCTTTTGATATTATGTTATTTCAGGTTCTTTCTTGGCATCTGCTATTGATTCAGGTTCCTTGAATGTTGATGTTGTCCAGGTCCCTTCTGCAATTTGTAAATGATATTTCAGGTCCCTTCTGACATGTAATTCAGCTCCCTTCTACAATACAACTACTCAAACTATTTGCATAATTTTATTACGAACTTCCGCCTTGATTATGTTAAGCCTTGTCCTCAAGTCTTGCATTTCTTGGAGGATTATTTTTGCAAAATCAAACTAAAGTAAAAGTAAAACAAAATAGAGAATTCATATTGGCCAAACAAGTTGGTTTTCTGATATGAATTCGAGTTTTTATTGTGCTAGTTTCCTAGATTTTCACAACCAAACTCTTTTATTATTTTTGATCTCTTCTTTTATTTATTTATTTTTCCTAGGATGGAGGTAGTATAATTATGTAGGGAGGCATGGAAATATTATGAAAGTATCATAGGTTGAAAGAATGATTTGGCTTCAAGATGATATATCTGAATGATTGTGAATCTTAGCATATAATATGGTAGATGAATGAAATCATGAACAATATGGCTTATGAAAGTCTTCTTTGGCAATGGATGTGATTAGACATGGTACAAAACTTGACTTCTTCTTCTGATTATTAGCTTCATGCCTTTTTCCTCGATCTTGATTCATGTTGTGGTGTTGTTGGTCATCTACTGAAAGCAAGCTTAAAGAGTTACAACATTAGGTGAATTCCACTTTATTTTCACTTGAATATTTTCATTTCATATTTGTAGATATGAATTTTTGAAGAATGATTTTGAAAATCCTTCCTCCATGGAGTTGACCTCTCAAATCTTCTTGGGACCTGCAAAAACATAGCACTTGTTTGAAATACAATATTAGATGATGGAGGAAGAGAGGTGTACAGTCTCTCTTCTTCCAAGAAATATGTATAATAATTATAAGCAATGCTTAAAAATAAGTCCAAAGATGATAGGCAAAAAAATTGCAATTATTTACCCCTTTTAGGAATAGTGGCTATCTAGACCTAGTAGCGGTATTTTGTTCATACAATATTTGTTTTATGTCCAATTAGAGTGATTCCAAAACCAATTTAAAGTGAATTAATATATCTACTTCTAGTATAAACATGTTTTCAAAATGGTTTAAAATGATATGATAAAAATTATAAAGAGTATCATGTTTGATAGAGTTGTTTGTAAATTTGTTACTAGACCAACAGGCACTATTTGAAGTGTAACGTTTTCATTAAATATTGGATTGATGTGATTCCACTTGGATATTAATGTAGATTATTTTTTTTCTTTCTAGTAGAAACATGTTTTAAAAATTCTTAGATTTGATATCACAAAATTTCTGATAAATAGACCTAAGAGGCAAAGTTTTACTATGCTGATTTGAAGACATGTAGTCACTAAATGTGACATAAATTTTTCATTTGACCTCCAAATGGGATGATTCAAATTTTTTATTGATTTAGAATTTAATATATATCTCCCATATAAATAGGTTTTTAAAAGAATATGACTTGGTATGTTAAATATGCCAATGAACAGTCAAGGCCTAGATTTGTCACCATGTAAAGTTTTTGACAAGCAGTTAGTATTTTGAGTTTAACTTTTTCATATGATATCAGATTGAGATGATTCAAATTGATTTGGAAACTAGATTCCAAGGGCTATCTTATCTATTAATATCATGTTAAAATGTTTCAATTGGATCCCTAAAATCAAGGTTGTACTAACTCGTTCCTCAAAATTTTCACTTGGGACCTAGTTTTTATTTTGATCATATCATTTTGATTTGTGATCCAAACTAAAAATTAAAAAATGGATTTAAAATCTACATTTCAAGAGATAAATTGTTTGAAAAAATTCTTTGAAAAGTATCCTACATGTTGCCATTAAATCCTTCCAAATGAATATTGAACAATGATTTGAAGAATTTATTCATGAGAGTTTGAACAAAAAGTCTTATTATGAACTCATTCTATCTATTTATTCATTTATTCTATTCTATCCTACTCTATTGTATAAAAAATAAGTCACTGTCTCATGTATAATAGAATTTCCAATGCATCCATTTGCGTAACAAGATCATAAGTAGACTTACATCCAAGTTTGAAAAATATACCTTAATGAATGCTTGGACATGAAAAATTAGTTGATCATAAAGATTTGATGCTAAAGAATATTGAAAAATGGAGTGGTGTTGTGGCCTAATGAGTAGTTGAAACCATGTTTTAATACTATCTTTGTTTGTTTGGTTCTCCTTAATTTTCATATCACAACGTTCTTCTTGTGGAATATGTTCAAAATCATGAATGCACAAGGGATCATATGCTATATATTCTTGAATTTCTATATCTATTGTTTGAACTTCATTCGATGTGATCCATAACTCATTAATTTTCTTACAAAGATAACTAGAAGAAGCTTCTAGGTTCTCTTCTTATGGATCCTCTTCATGGATGTTTTGTTCCTCTTCTATCTTTTGAAACGAAGATTCATCCCTAGTGACCATTCTTAATTATGGACAAGGGTTTAAGAAGATCCTTGTGGTGGCATACCCTCCTTCTCTAAATGACTTCTATAACATCATGTTTTGTAGATATTTGTTTTGCAAATGGATTTTGTAGTTAGTGAATTTTTGTTAGTTGGTTGGGGGTTTTGTTTTAGGATCTACCTTTCTAATTTCTATATCTAAGCATGAATAACCATAATGAAAAATGTTTTTTGTTTTTTGTTTTATCTTCCAATTTGACTTTGGCTAAGTATGCTTCCCCGAAAACGATGTGAAAAATTTTGGGTCAATTTACTATGTAAACTAACACAAGTATTTAATTATCAATCCGATTTTGTAAACTTGGAAGCATGTCCAAAATATATGGATTTCAGATGTAGTCAAGGTTAGAAGACGAAATAGAAAAATTACAAATATAAAAATCTAACTAAGTACACTAGTAGAAAATGAGCAATTAGTGACTAGGTGACTAAAAAAGTTAGTCACCACAACTTTTCTAAGTGAAATACTACAAAAAATGAGCAATATTAAGTGACAAAACTAAAAACGACTAACATAAATTACTAATTTAGTGACGCGTTAAAATATATGACTAGCTAATAAATAATACAACTAAAAATGACTAACATAAATGACTAATTTAGTCTAAGAACAAAAATACAACTACCTAACAAGTACTACAATAATATGAATCAATTTTTTTGTTAGTCATCTTAATTGTATCAAGCAATCTAAACTTACAGGTGATAGGGGATTAAAGATTGGTTGAAAGGTTATCCTTCCTTAAACACTTCTTCATCTACACATGTTGTATAGGTGAGCCAACTTTGCACTATGTGTCTCTAATAATTTATAATTTTAAAAAATATTTTTTAATAAAAAAAATTTATTTTATGTATTTTTTAAAAATCTATTCATTTAATATAATTGGATTTGTTACACAGTAATTTGTCGCTGTCCTCATCTCAATCCCTCTGTTGTGTCATGTATCAAATAGACATGTTCATATCTTTACACTCATGAAGAAGATTAAGCAAAAGCTCTCTGATGCTAATAGTTGACCCTTATTCCCTAAGTTTCTACCTCGTCGGGAGTAAGCCTTTAATATATGCGACGATCCCTTGTCATAAACAGTCTCATCACGACACCGTCGCAGGTGTACACCTGTTTCCTGTGACGGTCAAATTTTCGGGCCCGATGTGAGGCTCCCAGCTGTTGATCGCGACGATTGATCTGCATGCATTTCCTCCTTGCGATGTCGTCGCTGAGACTTAGTTCATGCTTAGTGACGATCCAGGTTTGGTGAATTTGTTCAAACAGTCGGCCTTTTAGATGTCTCTAGTGTTGGTTGTTGGGTTAGATGGGTCACCCTTCCCCCTCTAGGATGGTGGTTTTGTCTCTTGTGCAACCTCCCTTGAGGATAAGCTCCCTCTCCCTCATTTCATGGAGACTCCTTCTCCTATAAAATCACTCACCATTGTTATGATCGGCTAGTTCTTTTAGTCAGGCAGTGTTGCTGGTTCTTTTGAGTTTAGTAGGTAGCTTTGGTGTGAGTGTGAAAAGTGTGGGATTGCTAATAGTTTGGTAAGAGGTTGTGGAGTGTCTTAATTAAAGCTTGTGAGTGAGAGAGAGATATTGTCTATTTGGGAGACCCATTCCCGTGAGTGAATGCTTGAAGAAACATACTGGCTGGACCCTCCAAGAAGGCTTGCGACATCAAGACTTGGTTGTAAGCTTTTCTTTTGATTCATTTTAATACAATCAATGACGATTTCCTATATCTTGTGTACAATTTACTTGATAGCTTATGATTTATTGACTTCATGAGTCAATAGATCATTGTTGTTCTCGGTTACGTGCTTTGTTGTTTTCTTGTGGTGTTTCAGGTTGTTTGCTCAGTGAGGAGAAAGAAACGGAAGCTAGAGCAACGCAATGGAACGTCATCAACCACCGGTTTGAGGTAGGCCTCCAACAATGGCTCTAGTGCAACAAGACTTCATTCTTTGTTTAACTCTATTTTTGCCAATTCTTTAATGTTTTCCTCTGCGATAGTGTTTTTTTATAGTTAACATATATAAAGACTTAGACTTAGAGGTTTGATACAAGATCCATTTTTGATTTCCCGAGGGGACACATGTTGGAGGTCTAGTAATGGTTATGTTGGAACTAGAAACCACCCCTAGGGGGAGGCAATATCGAATTAGAAATCAGGGAACTGCAGCCTCGTGATAAATTTGAGTCGTTGATTGTCCGATGGGAGGTATTCATTTACCACTGTCTCGAGGGGAGGCTTGGAAATAACTTGTGCACACATTAGACCATAGGGGTTCCCTTGTGATGGCTTCACTATTGAAACAAACAAGGATCAACCCAGGACCTTCATGATGGTAAGCAACCATTTTCCCATTAGTTAAAGTGATGAAGCAAAAGAGAGTTATGACCGATGGTTTTCGGTGGGTGAAATAAGAATATGTGTGTGTGTGTGTGTGAACTAACTAACTAAGTAGTTGAAAAAAAAAATTGCTACCCCATTCCTCTAACTACACTTGAGGTGTTGGATGATGTTACAAACATAAACATGGGACAAATTACACAAGAAAATCCTTAATATATTTATTAACTAAGGAAGACTACATTTTATGGATTATATGTTCCTAGTAACACTATGCATCCATAATAAAGTTGATATAAAATTAAGCTAAGAATTGTGAATATAGGTGATCATATTGAAATAATCATCTGCAAGAAAGAGGCAAAACAGTTAAATAGGTGTACTAAAATTAGAAACAAGAAAGGTAGGTTCCAGATATGTAATGCTTTCATATATCTCCAAATTAGGTGTTCCTGGATAAATTATTCCTAGAAACCACATATATGACATTATACCTAATTTACTTCATGTTTAAGCATAATAAATAAAAATCCCATTGTTGAAAATTGAGAAACCTCTCTATAGTTTCAACACTTTAGAACAAGGAGATAACTTAAAACACTAGTTGATTTTTCCATCAGAACATCAATTTCAACTAGTTCCCTCCAAAACTGACACAATTCCATATGCAATCTGCTCCTTACATTAAATAACCCTCCCTAATTTATATATGGCCTAGACAGAAATTGATGTTAGAAAAGTAGAAGTATTCCGAAAATATCTCGATCTTTATGCTATTTTGGAACAAATATTTGAATGGGAAGAAAGAATAATTGAACATCAAACCCCTAAAAGCATAATTACATAGAGGGGAGACACAAGGGGCGATCAATATTAACCAACGAGAAGTGTGCCCTTGCTATTGGATATTTGGGGCCCAAGTAGTGTTCTAGTTTCAATATAAAAGGAAGTAGGTATGCAAGTGACAAGTCTTTCAGACTATCATTACCAACAAGGGAGTTGTATGGCATGTCTGCACTTGCTCACTAAACACTCCATAATAGTGCATTCTCCTTTCAACTCCTTGATAATCAATTTTCCTCGTTTACCATCTCGAGGTTCTTCTACAGCTACAAATAGCCCAATGGCCCAAATAATTCAATACATGACGCACATTTCATAAAAGAAAAGAAATAGAATAGAATTAATTCATATAACAAATTTGTTTCTATTCTATTTAGTGGCGATCCTTCCATCGTGGTGCTTGTAGAAGGAAAAAACTAGTGCTCAATTTATTTGTTGAAATGGAGAAGCGCCACCACAAGCCAATCATGCCTCCTACAAGTGTTGGAGAAATCAAAGACATAGAATAACATGAGCTATAGATAGATGGTATGTGATCCCCCAAACTCTCTCAAAGTTGGGGGGGGGGGGGGGGTTGGTTTGTATTCAGTGGTTTTGATCAAGCTACCTACGCTCAAGATCAATGGGTTTGATCAAATGCGGACTACCTCGACCTATTTTGAAACCACTAAGGGGGAATTTGCAAAACAATGAGCAATTTTGGCTAAGGCTTGCATGCACACCTCTTGTATCTCAAGTTTTATTGTATCTGTATATATTCTCAAAATGTGTCAAAAACCTAAAACATATTATGGCCATACATTGTAATATCTTTGTTGAAAAGGTTTGGAACCAATTTCATATTATACATTTATTATATATCATATTAAATTTATTAAAATGTATTATTAATAGTGTTGTTGACATCAAGGGTGTAGGAGCAAGAGAGGTGATTCTTGGCCCTGATGGAAAAATTGAGACTCAATATGCTTGGGTAATGGGAAGGATAACCAATTTGGAAAGGTTTAAATCTAACCATCAAAAATAATATTTAGAGAATTATGATATTTGGTGATTCAATAATAGTGCTTTGGTGAGTATGGAAGCAAAACATCACCCTAAATCAATCCATTCTCCCATGTAACTACAAATCCTTCTTCAACTTCAGCAATTTGAACTAGTTTAACTCTTCCATGTTTTAAGGAATTTAAATTCCATGGTGGATACATTAGCAGAAAAGGGAACAAGGCTGACTCAATGGATCATAGAGATGAAATAACGAATGGCAATCAAACACCCCCATTGTCGTGATGTTTCCACATTGCAAAGAGAGAATGTTAAATCATATTTATGGGAATTTAATAACGAGGAAAGTTGAGATTTTTGGGGGGAAAATAAATTGTTTGACAATTAAAGTCTTAGTCCCAATGGATTCTAAGGTTTGGCCACCATCATTTACTTGCAAGCCTTGATTGTCTCCCATGGCGTACTCATGTAAATTCAACAATAACACCTGGCATGCGAATTCATCCTTTCGCTATATTTTATATACTCTGATCAACGTTGGGTTTCGATTAATTAGCTGATCGAGAAGGTGGCATTCAATTCACTGTCAGGGCCATTAATCTTTCTTCTCCGTAGTAAGTTGTTCTTTTAGTAGGAATTTCGACGCTGAATTATCATGACGATACCAGTCCCACATTCAATGGAGAGAGGACAGAAAAGCAAAAGACAGGATGGCTCTCATAGGTCTGGCATTGGGCACCCTCAAGACTGCGCTCATCGAAAAAAATATATACATCACTCTCCAGGCTCCAGAAACGCAGTGGTTAACAAAGTTAGCTTTCACAAATCAATGTTGATGCTCGGTAATTTTTCCATGGGCTCCTCTTCCCGTGGTTCTAAATCAGTTTAATAATAATAATATTAAAATTATAATAATATTAAAATAATTAAATAAGAATTTGACCTAGGTCTTGAGGTCAAAATTAGCCGTTGGTTGTTTTAGCAGTTGGAGTCTCTGCTCAGTCTATTTAACACGCACAGCTAGATCTGTTTCTTCAACTTGTCCTGACGATGAACCACACTGGTTGGTTCGAAATGCGTCGACAAATATCTCTCTATATGTGATTTATGCGGAAGCTCTACTTATAACTATTATGAGTCACAAAAGCCTCAATTCAAAAATTGAAATCAATGAAATTTTGGACAAACATGCAACTCACCTTCAAGCAACAACAAAGAGCTGAAGAAAAGGCTCACAATTATCTCCAATTTAACAATTCCAAGCTTGAGTTAATGCAGATTAAAATTGATCGTTTAGAGAGTGAAATGAGGATTGATATGGTAGCCATTCACTACAAAATGGCGGAGATGGATGATCCGTTCATTTTAGGACTACAATTTGTTCCAACTGAGGTCAAATCTAGCGAAGATGCAACGCAAAAAAGAGTGAATATTATTAAAGTAATTATGAATATGTGCTTGGTTTGGCAGCAAGTTTCTGTATAGTTTCCACTTAAATTTTGGTTTCCAAATAAGGTATACACTAGGCATCTAGTATAATGTATACAGTAGGCATCTATTCAGAATTATAGACAAATGCTTACTTAGAATTATAGACAACAAAAAAAAATTCATAAGCGTAGGTTGTGTATGTACTGGACATAAAGTAGGAATATCGTTGAAATGGATGAACTCTGTAAGGGTTCTAAACTAAAACCAAAATTTGTTTTTAATAGAAACCTTCTAACCGTTGCTTTGAAAAAAAATAGTGGTTACGGACACTTAAAAAAACTTATTATTATTTTTGTATAAATCTATTAAACAAACGAGAGGACACAAACAAGTTACCAATAACAACATTGTAGAAAAATCTAGCACATGTTGTTTTTCCTTCTAGCACAAACATTATCACATTATTAGCCAAAAAAAAAGTACATTGTGAGGAGAAAGTAATCTATTGTGTGCTAGATTTAGTCGTAGCACAAATAGAACCATATTGCCAATAATAACATCACTTGCCAAACGAAATGTATCACATGCTAGATTTAGTTATAGCACAAACACAAATAGAACCATATTGCCAATAATAACATCACTTGCCAAACGAAATGTATCACATGCTAGATTTAGTTATAGCACCGATCACACACATGATTGCTCATTATCTATATATATATTATAATCAGGTTGAAATCTAATACATCAAAGCTCATCATTTCATTTGCATGAACTGGTTCTGGGTTGAAAGAATAATAATCATTGATCTTAAGTACTGAACGTAAGCGCGCACACACATATGAGGTTTTACAATACAACAAAAACCCCTAGCTTAGTAAACTTCCAAATCCTTAACACTCTATTGAGTGTGTAGTTATTCCCTTGTTCCTATGGGGTGGTGGTTAGTCCATGCTATCAATTCCTAGAGTTACAGTGAATAATCCAACACCTCCCTCCAATGAAACTATGGGGATTGAAGCTAAGCCAAGGCTTTGATACCATGTTGAAGTTTTCCATTACAATAAAACTCATATTTAATAAGCTTATATATATATATATATAGAAATGTTATTAAAATTTCATCTTTTTAGTCCTTTTTTCATCAACGTTTTTGATTTATTCATTTAGTCACGTAGTTGTTAAGGTATCGCATTATATTTTATTTGTTGCTTCTCTTAGTTGATAAAATACTTATTCTTGAATATGATAGGAGATTACTTCTTAATCATTAAATGTTTCATTACCTAAAACTTTTATTTTTAATACAACATTTTCAATTAAAAACTATGAAATATATAAAAATATGTCAATTTTTTTTTTTATAAATTAAGGTATAGTGAAAATGTTAAATTTAATACAAACTTGGTTTTATTAAAAAAAAATCCAAATTATTAATTTATTAATTTGTTTATTCAAATGAAAATCAAGGTATAATTACCCTACCAAAACTATATCAAAATAATTATTGATTTTCTACAATTTATAAAAATATGAAACCAATAATTATGTTAGTAGAAATAATCATTCACCACAAAGTTAGGAATAATGCTTAAAAACAGAATCATAATTTGACACTCATTCTTAAATGTAGTCATTTAGTTAGGTATAATAGTATTTTCTTTGAAACACTAGGTGCAAGTAAAGTGCAATGCACAAGGGCATACAATTTTATCAAATTCATACATTGAACATGATTAATATGGAGTAATTTCTTCTAATTCATAAGTATCCAATGTGATTTATGAATGGTATTTCAACTTAGATATTTATTAAATCCTATTAAAGTGAATTTCTAGCAATATAGTTAGATCATTAAATATGTTTTCATCATTACGGGTGTTTTTTACTATGAAAAATTAGAGTTAGATTATTTTAAGAGTGATTTTTTATATAGAGATTTAAGGTCTTGAAATTTATAAGGCCTATTTCAAAGATTAACATTTTTTTTTTTTATGTGCAATACAACATTTCATGTGTAATTTCCAACACTTCAGGGTTTTTTATTCTCATTGAGATATTTCCATTGGTGTAAACAACACTAGAGGCTAATTTCATATGAAGGATTTATGCCTTCAGCAAGTTGATCTATTATTTTTTAACAAAATGTACCTAATCGTAACAACTATTATGATTTGTTAAACACTAAATTGTGAAAGAAGAAGGGCCTTTGATTCCTCTTTTATTGATCCATAAATTCGTAACTAAAGATAAAAAAATGTATTGTTATGAGAGAAAAATGTAAAAAATGGCAATAATGTCGCATCAAATTTTGGGAAATTTTACTAACTTTGTAAATATGCTAGAACACGGGTGAGGCTATTTGCAAATCAATTCCAAACACCAAAACTCCAGAATTGTTAATGTTTTGTATTGACTCCCCATTACTCAAAACTCTACAATCCCTTATATGAGTATGACTTACATATTTGGAAAGTTAATAGAAAATGTCTATTTCTTGGATTGTGAGACTTTATACAAAGAAAAGAAAAGGTATTGAAAAATGGAAATTTTTTGACAGGAAATGTGTTTCAGAATATAATGTGTGTTTAATGATTCGTCATAAAACTCGGGAAACCTAGTGTTGGGGAAATTCAAATGTGTAGATTGTTATCGTTAATCATTCAGAATCACCAGTTACAACTTTGTGTGAGCTCATGGAGAACAAAATGAACTATGAACAACATACAAATATCCTGTTACCATCCAAGTTATTCCTTCAACTGACAACCTGCCAAGCAACAATCAGAATGATATTGATGAAGTTAACAATTTTATCATTTACCATTACTTGTTTCACTCCCAAGTGCACAGGAGAAAATAATGGGATGATGTTTTTTTATGGTTGTTCCCCATGAATGCTTCAGCAATTTCCTACTTGTTTTTTCTTCCATACTTTTTTTAACAATGTTATCACTTACCCTTATGTGTTTCACTCCCACATAAAGTTATTGATGAAGTTGACAATGTTATCACTTACG
The DNA here is from genome assembly GCA_000404065.3 of Pinus taeda. Lineage (NCBI taxonomy): Eukaryota > Viridiplantae > Streptophyta > Pinopsida > Pinales > Pinaceae > Pinus > Pinus taeda. The sequence goes on from APFE031020531.1 coordinate 42,834, forward strand.
CTTACTTGTATCACTCCCATGTCCTGGGGAGAAAATAATGGGATGATGTTTTTTTATGCTTGTGCCCCACGAATGCTTCAGCGATTTCCTACTTGTTTTTTCTTCTATGTTTTTTTTCACATTCATCCCCAAGGGGATTGATAAATATTTAATATGGGTATGTTGAAGTTTTTTTTTTCCAACGCTCCACTTCTATGTTTTTTTTCACACTCATCCCCATGGGGATGGATAAATATTTAATATGGGTTTGTTGATGTTTTTTTTTTTTTTTCC